>JAVHZZ010000308.1:0-90000 GCA_036250195.1 Mixophyes australis | reverse complement strand
AATTGAATCATGAATCATGAATTGAATAATGAATCATGAATCATGAATCTAATCATGAATTGAATCATGAATCATGAATTGAATCATAAATCATGAATCATGAATTTAATCATGAATCATATATCGAATCATGAATCATGAATCGAATCATGAATTGAATCATAAATCATGAATCATGAATTGAATCATGAATCATTAATCGAATCATGAATCATGAATCATAAATCGAATCATGAATCATGAATCATGAATTGAATCATGAATAATGAATTGAATCATGAATCATGAATCAAGAATTGATTCATGAATCATGAATTGAATCATGAATTATGAAATGAATCATGAATTAAATCATGAATTCAAACATGAATCATGAATCGAATCATGAATCATGAATTGAATTATGAATTGAATCAAGAATTGAATCATGCATTGAATCATAAATCATGAATCATGAATTGAATCATGAATCATTAATTTAATTATGAATTGAATCAAGAATTGAATCATGAATTGAAACATGAATCATGAATCGAATCATGAATCATGAATTGAATAATGAATCATGAATTGAATCATGAATCATGAATTGAATCATGAATCATGAATTGAATCATGAATCATGAATTGAATCATGAATCATGAATCATAAATCAAGAATTGAATCATGAATCATGAATTGAATCATGAATCATGAATTGAATCATGAATCATGAATTAAATCATGAATCATGAAACATAAATCAAGAATTGATTCATGAATTATGAATTGAATCATGAATTATGAAATGAATCATGAATTAAATCATGAATTCAAACATGAATCATGAATCAAATCATGAATCATGAATTGAATTATGAATTGAATCAAGAATTGAATTATGAATTGAATCAAGAATTGAATCATGCATTGAATCATAAATCATGAATCATGAATTGAATCATGAATCATTAATTTAATTATGAATTGAATCAAGAATTGATACATGAATTGAAACATGAATCATGAATCAAATCATGATTCATGAATTGAATCATGAATCATGATTTGAATCATGAATCATGAATCATGAATTGAATCATGAATCATGCATCATGAATTGAATCATGTATTGAATCATGAATTAAAAATCATAAGTTGAATCATGAATTAAATCATGAATTGAATTATGAATCATGAATTGAATCATGAATCATGAATTGAATCATGAATCATGAATCATGAAATGAATCATGAAATGAATCATGAAATGAATCATGAATCTTAAATTGAATCATGAATCATGAAATGAATCATGAAATGAATCACGAATCATGAATTGAATCATGAATCATGAATCGAATCATGAATCATTAATCATGAATTGAATCATGAATCATGAATTGAATCATGAATCATGAATCGAATCATGAATCATAAATCATGAATTGAATCATGAATCATGAATCATGAATCATGAATTGAATCATGAATTGAATCATGAATTATGAATCATAAATTGAATCATGAACTGAATCATGAATCATGAATTGAATCAGGAATCATGAATCATGAAATGAATCATGAAATGAATCTTGAAATGAATCATGAAATGAATCATGAATCATGAATTGAATCATGAATCACGAATTGAATCATGCATCATTAATTGAATCTTGAATTATAAATCGAATCATGAATCATGAATCATGAATTGAATCATAAATCATGAATTGAATCATGAATTGAATCATGAATCATGATCATGAATCGAATCATGAATCATGAAATAAATCATGAATTGAATCATGAATCATGAATCATGAATCATGAATTGAATCATGAATCATGAATTGAATCATGAATCATGAATCATAAATCAAGAATTGATTCATGAATCATGAATTGAATCATGAATTATGAAATGAATCATGAATTGAATTATGAATTCAAACATGAATCATGAATCGAATCATGAATCATGAATTCAATTATGAATTGAATCAAGAATTGAATCATGCATTGAATCATGAATCATGAATCATGCATTGAATCATAAATCATGAATCATGAATTGAATCATGAATCATGAATTTAATTATGAATTGAATCAAGATTTGAATCATGAATTGAAACATAAATCATGAATCGAATCATGATTCATGAATTGAATCATGAATCATGATTTGAATCATGAATCATGAATCATGAATTGAATCATGAATCATGCATCATGAATTGAATAATGAATTGAATCATGAATTATAAATCATAAGTTGAATCATGAATTAAATCATGAATTGAATTATGAATCATGAATTGAATCATGAATCATGAATTGAATCAGGAATCATGAATCATGAAATGAATCATGAAATGAATCATGAACTGAATCATGAATCTTAAATTGAATCATGAATCATGAAATGAATCATGAAATGAATCACGAATCATGAATTGAATCATGAATCATGAATCGAATCATGAATCATTAATCATGAATTGAATCATGAATCATAAATCGAATCATGAATCATGAATTGAATCATGAATCATGATTCATGAATCGAATCATGAATCATGAATTGAATCATGAATCATAAATCATGAATTGAATCATGAATCATGAATTGAATCATGAATTGAATCATGAATTATGAATCATAAATTGAATCATGAATTGAATCATGAATCATGAATTGAATCAGGAATCATGAATCATGAAATGAATCATGAAATGAATCATGAAATGAATCATGAAATGAATCATGAATTGAATCATGAATCACGAATTGAATCATGCATCATTAATTGAATCTTGAATTATAAATCGAATCATGAATCATGAATCATAAATCATGAATCATGAATTGAATCATAAATCATGAATTGAATCATGAATTGAATCATGAATCATGATCATGAATCGAATCATGAATCATGAAATAAATCATGAATTGAATCATGAATTGAATCATGAATCATGAATCATGAATCATGAATCGAATTATGAATCATGAAATAAATCATGAATTGAATCAAGATTCATGAACCATGAATTGAATCATAAATCATGAATCATGAATTTAATCATGAATCATAAATCGAATCATGAATCAAGAATTGAATAATGATTCATGAAACGAATCATGAATCATAAATTGAATCATGAATCATGAATCATGAATCGAATCATGAATTGAATCATGAATCATGAATCATGAATTGAATCATGAATCATGAATTGAATCAGGAATCATGAATCATGAATTAAATCATGAAATGAATCATGAATTAAGAATTGAATAATGATTCATGAAACGAATCATGAATCATAAATTGAATCATGAATCATAAATCATGAATTGAATCATGAATCATGAATTGAATCATGAATCATGAATTGAATCATGAATCATGAATTGAATCATGAATCATGAATTGAATCATGAATCATGAATCATGAATTGAATCATGAATAATGAATTGAATCAGGAATCATGAATCATGAATTGAATCATGAAATGAATCATGAATCATGAATTGAATCATGAATCACGAATTGCATCATGCATCATGAATTGAATCATGAATCATAAATCGAATCATGAATCATGAATCATGAATTGAATCATGAATCACGAATTGAATCATAAATCCTGAATTGAATCATGAATTGAATCATGAATCATGAATTGAATCATAAATCATGAATCATGAATTTAATCATGAATCATATATCGAATCATGAATCATGAATCATGAATTGACTCATGAATTGAATCATGAATTATGAATCATAAATTGAATCATGAATTGAATCATGAATTGAATCATGAATCATGAAATAAATCATGAATCATGAATTGAATCATGAATCATGAATTGAATCAGGAATCATGAATCATGAAATGAATCATGAATCATGAATTGAATAATGAATCACGAATTGAATCATGCATCAGGAATTGAATCATGAATTATAAATCGAATCATGAATCATGAATCATGAATTAAATCATGAATCATGAATCATGTATTAAACCATAAATCATGAATTGAATCATGTATTGAATCATGAATAATGAATCATGAATCGAATCATGAATCATGAAATAAATCATAACCTGAATCATGAATTGAATCATGAATCATAAAACATGAATTGAATCAAGATTCATGAACCATGAATTGAATCATGAAATAAATCATGAATCATGAATTACATAATAAATCATGAATCATAAATTTTATCATGAATCATGAATTATAAATCAAGAATTGAATCATGAATCATAAATTGAATCATGAATCATGAAATGAATCATGAATTGAATCATGAATTCAAACATAAATAATGAATCGAATCATGAATCATGAATTGAATTATGAATTGAATCAAGAATTGAATCATGCATTGAATCATGAATCATGAATCAAGAATTGAATCATGCATTGAATCATGAATTGAATCATGAATCATGAATTGAAGTATGAATTAAAACATGAATCATGAATCGAATCATGATTCATGAATTGAATCATGAATCATGAATCGAATCATGATTCATGAATTGAATCATGAATCATGAATTGAATCATGAATCATGATTCATGAAATGAATCATGAATCATGAATTGAATCATGAATCAAGAATTGAATCATGAATTATGAATCATGAATCGAATCATGAATTGAATCATGAATCATGAATCACGAATCATGAATTGAATCATTAATCATGAATTGAATCATGAATCACGAAACGAATCATGAATCATGAATCATGAATTGAATCATGAATCATGAATCATGAATTGAATCATGAATCATGAATTGAATCATAAATCATGAATCATGAATTTAATCATGAATCATATATCGAATCATGAATCATGAATCATGAATTGAATCATGAATCATGAATCGAATCATGAATCATGAATCATGAATCGAATCATGAATCATGAATCATGAATTGAATCATGAATAATGAATTGAATCATGAATCATGAATTGAACCATGAATCATGAATCGAATCATGAAATGAATCATGAATCATGAATCATGAATTGAATTATGAATCATGAATCGAATCATGAATCATGTATTGAATCATGAATCATGAATTGAATCATGAATCATGAATGATGAATTGAATCATGAATGATGAATTGAATCATGAATCATGAATTGAATCATGAGTCATGAATGATGAATTGAATCATGAATCATAAATCGAATGATGAATTGAATCATGAATGATGAATTGAATCATGAATGATGAATTGAATTATGAATCATGAATCATAAAATGAATCACGAATCATGAATTGAATCATTAATCATGAATTGAATCATGAATCATTAATCACGAATTGAATCATGCATCATGAATTGTATCATGAATTATAAATCGAATCATGAATCATGAATCATGAATCAGGAATTAAATCATGAATCATGAATCATGAATTGAATCATAAATCATGAATTGAATCATGAATCGAATCATGAATCATGAAATAAATCATGAATTGAATCAAGATTCATGAACCATGAATTGAATTATGAAATCAATCATGAATCATGAATTGAATCATAAATCATGAATTGAATGTTGAATCATGAATCATGAATCGCATCATGAATTGAATCTTGAATCATGAATTGAATCATGAATCATGAATTGAATCATGAATCATGAATCATGAATTGAATCATGAATCATGAATCATGAATCGAATCATGAATCATGAATTGAATCATGAATCATGAATTGAATCATGAATCATGAAATGAATCATGAATTGAATCATGAATCATAAATCAAGAATTGTATCATGAATCATGAAGTGAATTATGAATCATGAAATGAATCATGAATCATGAAATGAATCATGAATTGAATCATGAATTCAAACATGAATCATGAATCAAATCATGAATCATGAATTGAATTATGAATTGAATTATGAATTGAATCAAGAATTGAATAATGCATTGAATCATGAATCATGAATCATGCATTGAATAATGAATCATGAATCATGAATTGAATCATGAATCATGAATTTAATTATGAATTGAATCAAGAATTGAATCATGAATTGAAACATGAATCATGAATCGAATCATGATTCATGAATTGAATCATTAATCATGAATTGAATCATGAATCATGCATCATGAATTGAATCATGAATTGATTCATGAATTATAAATCATAAGTTGAATCATGAATTGAATCATGAATTGAATTATGAATCATGAATCATGAATTGAATCATGAATTGAATTATGAATCATGAATTATGAATCATAAATTGAATCATGAATTATGAATCATAAATTGAATCATGAATTGAATCATGAATCATGAATTGAATCAGGAATCAAGAATCATGAAATGAATCATGAAATGAATCATGAAATGAATCATGAATCATGAATTGAATCATGAATCACGAATTGAATCATGAATTATAAATCGAATTATGAATCATGAATCATAAATCATGAATCATGAATTGAATCATAAATCATGAATTGAATCATGAATTGAATCATGAATCGTGATCATGAATCGAATCATGAAGTATGAAATAAATCATGAATTGAATCATGAATTGAATCATGAATCATGAATCATGAATCGAATTATGAAATAAATCATGAATCATGAATTGAATCATAAATCATGAATCATGAATTTAATCATGAATCATAAATCGAATCATGAATCAAGAATTGAATCATGATTCATGAAACGAATCATGAATCATAAATTGAATCATGAATCATGAATCGAATCATGAATTGAATCATGAATCATGAATCATGAATTGTATCATGAATCATGAATTAAATCAGGAATCATGAATCATGAAATGAATCATGAATCATGAATTGAATCATGAATCACGAATTGAATCATGCATCATAAATTGAATCATGAATCATAAATCGAATCATGAATTATGAATCATGAATTGAATCATGAATCATGAATCATGAATTGAATCATGAATTGAATCATGAATTATGAATCATGAATTGAATCATGAATTGAATCATGAATTATGAATCATAAATTGAATCATGAATTGAATCATGAATCATGAATTGAATCAGGAATCATGAATCATGAAATGAATCATGAAATGAATCATGAAATGAATCATGAATCATGAATTGAATCATGAATCACGAATTGAATCATGCATCATTAATTGAATCATGAATTATAAATCGAATTATGAATCATGAATCATAAATCATGAATCATGAATTGAATCATAAATCATGAATTGAATCATGAATTGAATCATGAATCGTGATCATGAATCGAATCATGAAGTATGATATAAATCATGAATTGAATCATGAATTGAATCATGAATCATGAATCATGAATCGAATCATGAAATAAATCATGAATTGAATCAAGATTCATGAACCATGAATTGAATCATGAAATAAATCATGAATCATGAATTGAATCATAAATCATGAATCATGAATTTAATCATGAATCATAAATCGAATCATGAATCATGAATTTAATCATGAATCATAAATCGAATCATGAATCAAGAATTGAATCATGATTCATGAAACGAATCATGAATCATAAATTGAATCATGAATCATGAATCGAATCATGAATTAAATCATGAATCATGAATCATGAATTGTATCATGAATCATGAATTGAATCAGGAATCATGAATCATGAAATGAATCATGAAATGAATCATGAATCATGAATTGAATCATGAATCACGAATTGAATCATGCATCATAAATTGAATCATGAATCATAAATCGAATCATGAATTATGAATCATGAATTGAATCATGAATCATAAATCATGAATTGAATCATAAATCCTGTAATGAATCATGAATTAAATCATGAATCATGAATCATGAATCGAATCAGGAATCATGAAATAAATCATGAATCGAATCAGGAATCATGAAATAAATCATGAATTGAATCTTGAATTGAATCATGAATCATGAATCATGAATCGAATCATGAATCATGAAATAAATCATGAATTGAATCAAGATTCATGAACCATAAATGTAATCATGAATCATGAATGGAATCATGAATCAAGAATTGAATCATGAATCATGAATCGAATCATGAATCAAGAATTGAATCATGAATCATGAATTGAATCATGAATCATGAATTGAATAATGAATCATGAATCATGAATCTAATCATGAATTGAATCATGAATCATGAATTGAATCATAAATCATGAATCATGAATTTAATCATGAATCATATATCGAATCATGAATCATGAATCGAATCATGAATTGAATCATAAATCATGAATCATGAATTGAATCATGAATCATTAATCGAATCATGAATCATGAATCATAAATCGAATCATGAATCATGAATCATGAATTGAATCATGAATAATGAATTGAATCATGAATCATGAATCATGAATTGAATCAAGAATCATGAATCGAATCATGAATTGAATCATGAATCATGAATCATGAATTGAATTATGAATCATGAATCGAATCATGAATCATGTATTGAATCATGAATCATGAATTGAATCATGAATCATGAATCATGAATTGAATCATGAATGATGAATTGAATCATGAATTGAATCATGAGTCATGAATTGAATCATGAATCATGCATCATGAATTGAATCATGAATTGAATCATGAATTATAAATCATAAGTTGAATCATGAATTGAATCATGAATTGAATTATGAATCATGAATCATGAATTGAATCATGAATCATGAATTGAACCAGGAATCATGAATCATGAAATGAATCATGAAATGAATCATGAACTGAATCATGAATCATGAAATGAATCATGAATCGTGAATTGAATCATGAATTGAATCATGAATCATTAATCATGAATTGAATCATGAATCATAAATCGAATCATGAATCATGAATCATGAATTGAATCATGAACTAAGAATCATGAATAGAATCATGAATCATGAATTGAATCATGAATCATGAATCACGAATCATGAATTGAATCATGAATCATGAATTGAATCATGAATCATGAATCGAATCATGAATCATAAATCATGAATTCAATCATGAATCATGAATCATGAATTGAATCATGAATTGAATCATGAATTATGAATCATAAATTGAATCATGAATTGAATCAAGAATCAGGAATTGAATCAGGAATCATGAATCATGAAATGAATCATGAAATGAATCATGAAATGAATCATGAATCATGAATCATGAAATGAATCATGAAATGAATCATGAAATGAATCATGAATCATGAAATGAATCATGAAATGAATCATGAATCGTGAATTGAATCATGAATTGAATCATGAATCATTAATCATGAATTGAATCATGAATCATAAATCGAATCATGAATCATGAATCATGAATTGAATCATGAACTAAGAATCATGAATAGAATCATGAATCATGAATTGAATCATGAATCATGAATCACGAATCATGAATTGAATCATGAATCATGAATTGAATCATGAATCATGAATCGAATCATGAATCATAAATCATGAATTCAATCATGAATCATGAATCATGAATTGAATCATGAATTGAATCATGAATTATGAATCATAAATTGAATCATGAATTGAATCAAGAATCAGGAATTTAATCAGGAATCATGAATCATGAAATGAATCATGAAATGAATCATGAAATGAATCATGAATCATGAATTGAATCATGAATCACGAATTGAATCATGCATCATTAATTGAATCATGAATTATAAATCGAATTATGAATCATGAATCATAAATCATGAATCATGAATTGAATCATAAATCATGAATTGAATCATGAATTGAATCATGAATCGTGATCATGAATCGAATCATGAAGTATGAAATAAATCATGAATTGAATCATGAATTGAATCATGAATCATGAATCATGAATCATGAATCGAATTATGAATAATGAAATAAATCATGAATTGAATCAAGATTCATGAACAATAAATTGATTTATGAAATAAAGCATGAATCATGAATTGAATCATAAATCATGAATCATGAAGTTAATCATGAATCATAAATCGAATCATGAATCAAGAATTGAATCATGATTCATGAAACGAATCATGAATCATAAATTGAATCATGAATCATGAATCGAATCATGAATTGAATCATGAATCATGAATCATGAATTGTATCATGAATCATGAATTGAATCAGGAATCATGAATCATGAAATGAATCATGAAATGAATCATGAATCATGAATCGAATCATGAATCAAGAATTGAATCATGAATCATGAATCGAATCATGAATCAAGAATTGAATCATGAATCATGAATCATGAATTGAATCATGAATCATGAATCGAATCATGAATTGAATCATGAATCATGAATCATGAATTGAATTATGAATCATGAATCGAATCATGAATCATGTATTGAATCATGAATCATGAATTGAATCATGAATCATGAATTGAATCATGAATGATGAATTGAATCATGAATCATGAATTGAATCATGAGTCATGAACGATGAATTGAATCATGAATCATGAATCGAATCATGAATTGAATCATGAATGATGAATTGAATCATGAATCATGAATTAAATCATGAATCATGAATCATAAAATGAATCACGAATCATGAATTGAATCATGAATCATGAATTGAATCATGAATCATGAATCATGAATTAAATCATGAATCATGAAAAGAATCATAAAAAGAATCATGAATCATGAATTGAATCATTAATCATGAATTGAATCATGAATCATGAATCGAATCATGAATCATGAATCATGAATTGAATCATGAATCATGAATTATAAATCAAGAATTGAATCATGAATCATAAATTGAATCATGAATCATGAATTGAATTATGAATTGAATCAAGAATTGAATCATGCATTGAATCATGAATTGAATCATGAATCATGAATTGAATTATGAATCATGAATTGAATCATGAATTGAATCAAGATTCATGAACAATGAATTGATTTATGAAATAAATCATGAATCATGAATTGAATCATAAATCATGAATCATGAAGTTAATCATGAATCATAAATCGAATCATGAATCAAGAATTGAATCATGATTCATGAAACAAATCATGAATCATAAATTGAATCATGAATCATGAATCGAATCATGAATTGAATCATGAATCATGAATCATGAATTGTATCATGAATCATGAATTGAATCAGGAATCATGAATCATGAAATGAATCATGAAATGAATCATGAATCATGAATTGAATCATGAATCACGAATTGAATCATGCATCATAAATTGAATCATGAATCATAAATCGAATCATGAATTATGAATCATGAATTGAATCATGAATCATGAATCATGAATTGAATCATGAATTGAATCATGAATTATGAATCATGAATTGAATCATGAATTGAATCATGAATTATGAATCATAAATTGAATCATGAATTGAATCATGAATCATGAATTGAATCAGGAATCATGAATCATGAAATGAATCATGAAATGAATCATGAAATGAATCATGAATCATGAATTGAATCATGAATCACGAATTGAATCATGCATCATTAATTGAATCATGAATTATAAATCGAATTATGAATCATGAATCATAAATCATGAATCATGAATTGAATCATAAATCATGAATCATGAATTGAATCATAAATCATGAATTGAATCATGAATTGAATCATGAATCGTGATCATGAATCGAATCATGAAGTATGAAATAAATCATGAATTGAATCATGAATTGAATCATGAATCATGAATCATGAATCGAATTATGAATCATGAAATAAATCATGAATTGAATCAAGAATCATGAACCATAAATTGAATCATGAAATAAATCATGAATCATGAATTGAATCATAAATCATGAATCATGAATTTAATCATGAATCATAAATCGAATCATGAATCAAGAATTGAATCATGATTCATGAAACGAATCATGAATCATAAATTGAATCATGAATCATGAATCGAATCATGAATTGAATCATGAATCATGAATTGTATCATGAATCATGAATTGAATCAGGAATCATGAATCATGAAATGAATCATGAAATGAATCATGAATCATGAATTGAATCATGAATCACGAATTGAATCATGCATCATAAATTGAATCATGAATCATAAATCGAATCATGAATTATGAATCATGAATTAAATCATGAATCATAAATCATGAATTGAATCATAAATCCTGAATTGAATCATGAATTAAATCATGAATCATGAATCATGAATCGAATCAGGAATCATGAAATATATCATGAATCGAATCAGGAATCATGAAATAAATCATGAATTGAATCTTGAATTGAATCATGAATCATGAATCATGAATCGAATCATGAATCATGAAATAAATCATGAATTGAATCAAGATTCATGAACCATAAATGTAATCATGAATCATGAATCGAATCATGAATCAAGAATTGAATCATGAATCATGAATCGAATCATGAATCAAGAATTGAATCATGAATCATGAATCATGAATTGAATCATGAATCATGAATCGAATCATGAATTGAATCATGAATCATGAATCATGAATTGAATTATGAATCATGAATCGAATCATGAATCATGTATTGAATCATGAATCATGAATTGAATCATGAATCATGAATTGAATCATGAATGATGAATTGAATCATGAATCATGAATTGAATCATGAGTCATGAACGATGAATTGAATCATGAATCATGAATCGAATCATGAATTGAATCATGAATGATGAATTGAATCATGAATCATGAATTGAATCATGAATCATGAATCATAAAATGAATCACGAATCATGAATTGAATCATGAATCATGAATTGAATCATGAATCATGAATCATGAATTAAATCATGAATCATGAAAAGAATCATAAAACGAATCATGAATCATGAATTGAATCATTAATCATGAATTGAATTATGAATCATGAATCGAATCATGAATCATGGATTGAATCATGAATCATGAATTGAATCATGAATCATGAATTATAAATCAAGAATTGAATCATGAATCATAAATTGAATCATGAATCATGAATTGAATTATGAATTGAATCAAGAATTGTATCATGCATTGAATCATGAATTGAATCATGAATCATGAATTGAAGTATGAATTGAAACATGAATCATGAATCGAATCATGATTCATGAATTGAATTATGAATCACGAATTGAATCATGCATCATTAATTGAATCATGAATTATAAATCGAATTATGAATCATGAATCATAAATCATGAATCATGAATTGAATCATAAATCATGAATTGAATCATGAATTGAATCATGAATCGTGATCATGAATCGAATCATGAAGTATGAAATAAATCATGAATTGAATCATGAATTGAATCATGAATCATGAATCATGAATCGAATTATGAATCATGAAATAAATCATGAATTGAATCAAGAATCATGAACCATAAATTGAATCATGAAATAAATCATGAATCATGAATTGAATCATAAATCATGAATCATGAATTTAATCATGAATCATAAATCGAATCATGAATCAAGAATTGAATCATGATTCATGAAACGAATCATGAATCATAAATTGAATCATGAATCATGAATCGAATCATGAATTGAATCATGAATCATGAATTGTATCATGAATCATGAATTGAATCAGGAATCATGAATCATGAAATGAATCATGAAATGAATCATGAATCATGAATTGAATCATGAATCACGAATTGAATCATGCATCATAAATTGAATCATGAATCATAAATCGAATCATGAATTATGAATCATGAATTAAATCATGAATCATAAATCATGAATTGAATCATAAATCCTGAATTGAATCATGAATTAAATCATGAATCATGAATCATGAATCGAATCAGGAATCATGAAATATATCATGAATCGAATCAGGAATCATGAAATAAATCATGAATTGAATCTTGAATTGAATCATGAATCATGAATCATGAATCGAATCATGAATCATGAAATAAATCATGAATTGAATCAAGATTCATGAACCATAAATGTAATCATGAATCATGAATCGAATCATGAATCAAGAATTGAATCATGAATCATGAATCATGAATTGAATCATGAATCATGAATCGAATCATGAATTGAATCATGAATCATGAATCATGAATTGAATTATGAATCATGAATCGAATCATGAATCATGTATTGAATCATGAATCATGAATTGAATCATGAATCATGAATTGAATCATGAATGATGAATTGAATCATGAATCATGAATTGAATCATGAGTCATGAACGATGAATTGAATCATGAATCATGAATCGAATCATGAATTGAATCATGAATGATGAATTGAATCATGAATCATGAATTGAATCATGAATCATGAATCATAAAATGAATCACGAATCATGAATTGAATCATGAATCATGAATTGAATCATGAATCATGAATCATGAATTAAATCATGAATCATGAAAAGAATCATAAAACGAATCATGAATCATGAATTGAATCATTAATCATGAATTGAATTATGAATCATGAATCGAATCATGAATCATGGATTGAATCATGAATCATGAATTGAATCATGAATCATGAATTATAAATCAAGAATTGAATCATGAATCATAAATTGAATCATGAATCATGAATTGAATTATGAATTGAATCAAGAATTGTATCATGCATTGAATCATGAATTGAATCATGAATCATGAATTGAAGTATGAATTGAAACATGAATCATGAATCGAATCATGATTCATGAATTGAATTATGAATCACGAATTGAATCATGCATCATTAATTGAATCATGAATTATAAATCGAATTATGAATCATGAATCATAAATCATGAATCATGAATTGAATCATAAATCATGAATTGAATCATGAATTGAATCATGAATCGTGATCATGAATCGAATCATGAAGTATGAAATAAATCATGAATTGAATCATGAATTGAATCATGAATCATGAATCATGAATCGAATTATGAATCATGAAATAAATCATGAATTGAATCAAGAATCATGAACCATAAATTGAATCATGAAATAAATCATGAATCATGAATTGAATCATAAATCATGAATCATGAATTTAATCATGAATCATAAATCGAATCATGAATCAAGAATTGAATCATGATTCATGAAACGAATCATGAATCATAAATTGAATCATGAATCATGAATCGAATCATGAATTGAATCATGAATCATGAATTGTATCATGAATCATGAATTGAATCAGGAATCATGAATCATGAAATGAATCATGAAATGAATCATGAATCATGAATTGAATCATGAATCACGAATTGAATCATGCATCATAAATTGAATCATGAATCATAAATCAAATCATGAATTATGAATCATGAATTAAATCATGAATCATAAATCATGAATTGAATCATAAATCCTGAATTGAATCATGAATTAAATCATGAATCATGAATCATGAATCGAATCAGGAATCATGAAATAAATCATGAATCGAATCAGGAATCATGAAATAAATCATGAATTGAATCTTGAATTGAATCATGAATCATGAATCATGAATCGAATCATGAATCATGAAATAAATCATGAATTGAATCAAGATTCATGAACCATAAATGTAATCATGAATCATGAATCGAATCATGAATCAAGAATTGAATCATGAATCATGAATCGAATCATGAATCAAGAATTGAATCATGAATCATGAATCGAATCATGAATCATGAATTGAATAATGAATCATGAATCATGAATCTAATCATGAATTGAATCATGAATCATGAATTGAATCATAAATCATGAATCATGAATTTAATCATGAATCATATATCGAATCATGAATCACGAATCGAATCATGAATTGAATCATAAATCATGAATCATGAATTGAATCATGAATCATTAATCGAATCATGAATCATGAATCATAAATCGAATCATGAATCATGAATCATGAATTGAATCATGAATAATGAATTGAATCATGAATCATGAATCATGAATTGAATCATGAATCATGAATCGAATCATGAATTGAATCATGAATCATGAATGATAAATTGAATCATGAATCATGAATTGAATCATGAATGATGAATTGAATCATGAATCATGAATCGAGTCATGAATCATGAATCATGAATTGAATCATGAATGATGAATTGAATCATGAATGATGAATTGAATCATGAGTCATGAATGATGAATTGAATCATGAATCATGAATCGAATCATGAATTGAATCATGAATCATGAATCATGAATTGTATCATGAATCATGAATTGAATCAGGAATCATGAATCATGAATTGAATCAGGAATCATGAATCATGAAATGAATCATGAAATGAATCATGAATCATGAATTGAATCATGAATCACGAATTGAATCATGCATCATAAATTGAATCATGAATCATAAATCGAATCATGAATTATGAATCATGAATTGAATCATGAATCATGAATCATGAATTGAATCATGAATTGAATCATGAATTATGAATCATGAATTGAATCATGAATTGAATCATGAATTATGAATCATAAATTGAATCATGAATTGAATCATGAATCATGAATTGAATCAGGAATCATGAATCATGAAATGAATCATGAAATGAATCATGAATCATGAATTGAATCATGAATCACGAATTGAATCATGCATCATTAATTGAATCATGAATTATAAATCGAATTATGAATCATGAATCATAAATCATGAATCATGAATTGAATCATAAATCATGAATTGAATCATGAATTGAATCATGAATCGTGATCATGAATCGAATCATGAAGTATGAAATAAATCATGAATTGAATCATGAATCATGAATCATGAATCGAATTATGAATCATGAAATAAATCATGAATTGAATCAAGAATCATGAACCATAAATTGAATCATGAAATAAATCATGAATCATGAATTGAATCATAAATCATGAATCATGAATTTAATCATGAATCATAAATCGAATCATGAATCAAGAATTGAATCATGATTCATGAAACGAATCATGAATCATAAATTGAATTATGAATCATGAATCGAATCATGAATTGAATCATGAATCATGAATTGTATCATGAATCATGAATTGAATCAGGAATCATGAATCATGAAATGAATCATGAAATGAATCATGAATCATGAATTGAATCATGAATCACGAATTGAATCATGCATCATAAATTGAATCATGAATCATAAATCGAATCATGAATTATGAATCATGAATTAAATCATGAATCATAAATCATGAATTGAATCATAAATCCTGAATTGAATCATGAATTAAATCATGAATCATGAATCATGAATCGAATCAGGAATCATGAAATAAATCATGAATCGAATCAGGAATCATGAAATAAATCATGAATTGAATCTTGAATTGAATCATGAATCATGAATCATGAATCGAATCATGAATCATGAAATAAATCATGAATTGAATCAAGATTCATGAACCATAAATGTAATCATGAATCATGAATCGAATCATGAATCAAGAATTGAATCATGAATCATGAATCGAATCATGAATCAAGAATTGAATCATGAATCATGAATCATGAATTGAATCATGAATCATGAATCGAATCATGAATTGAATCATGAATCATGAATCATGAATTGAATTATGAATCATGAATCGAATCATGAATCATGTATTGAATCATGAATCATGAATTGAATCATGAATCATGAATCGAATCATGAATGATGAATTGAATCATGAATCATGAATTGAATCATGAGTCATGAACAATGAATTGAATCATGAATCATGAATCGAATCATGAATTGAATCATGAATGATGAATTGAATCATGAATCATGAATTTAATCATGAATCATGAATCATAAAATGAATCATGAATCATGAATTGAATCATGAATTGAATCATGAATCATGAATCATGAATTAAATCATGAATCATGAAAAGAATCATAAAACGAATCATGAATCATGAATTGAATCATTAATCATGAATTGAATCATGAATCATGAATCGAATCATGAATCATGGATTGAATCATGAATCATGAATTGAATCATGAATCATGAATTATAAATCAAGAATTGAATCATGAATCATAAATTGAATCATGAATCATGAATTGAATTATGAATTGAATCAAGAATTGAATCATGCATTGAATCATGAATTGAATCATGAATCATGAATTGAAGTATGAATTGAAACATGAATCATGAATCGAATCATGATTCATGAATTGAATTATGAATCATGAATTGAATCATGAATTGAATCATGAATCATGTATCATGAATTGAATCATGAATTGAATCATGAATTATGAATCATGAATTGAATCATGAATTGAATCATGAATTATGAATCATAAATTGAATCATGAATTGAATCATGAATCATAAATTGAATCAGGAATCATGAATCATGAAATGAATCATGAAATGAATCATGAAATGAATCATGAATCATGAATTGAATCATGAATCACGAATTGAATCATGCATCATTAATTGAATCATGAATTATAAATCGAATTATGAATCATGAATCATAAATCATGAATCATGAATTGAATCATAAATCATGAATTGAATCATGAATTGAATCATGAATCGTGATCATGAATCGAATCATGAAGTATGAAATAAATCATGAATTGAATCATGAATTGAATCATGAATCATGAATCATGAATCGAATTATGAATCATGAAATAAATCATGAATTGAATCAAGAATCATGAACCATAAATTGAATCATGAAATAAATCATGAATCATGAATTGAATCATAAATCATGAATCATGAATTTAATCATGAATCATAAATCGAATCATGAATCAAGAATTGAATCATGATTCATGAAACGAATCATGAATCATAAATTGAATCATGAATCATGAATCGAATCATGAATTGAATCATGAATCATGAATCATGAATTGTATCATGAATCATGAATTGAATCAGGAATCATGAATCATGAAATGAATCATGAAATGAATCATGAATCATGAATTGAATCATAAATCAAGAATTGAATCATGCATCATAAATTGAATCATGAATCATAAATCAAATCATGAATTATGAATCATGAATTAAATCATGAATCATAAATCATGAATTGAATCATAAATCCTGAATTGAATCATGAATTAAATCATGAATCATGAATCATGAATCGAATCAGGAATCATGAAATAAATCATGAATCGAATCAGGAATCATGAAATAAATCATGAATTGAATCTTGAATTGAATCATGAATCATGAATCATGAATCGAATCATGAATCATGAAATAAATCATGAATTGAATCAAGATTCATGAACCATAAATGTAATCATGAATCATGAATCGAATCATGAATCAAGAATTGAATCATGAATCATGAATCGAATCATGAATCAAGAATTGAATCATGAATCATAAATTGAATCATGAATCATGAATTGAATTATGAATTGAATCAAGAATTGAATCATGCATTGAATCATGAATTGAATCATGAATCATGAATTGAAGTATGAATTGAAACATGAATCATGAATCGAATCATGATTCATGAATTGAATTATGAATCATGAATTGAATCATGAATTGAATCATGAATCATGTATCATGAATTGAATCATGAATCATGAATTGAAGTATGAATTGAAACATGAATCATGAATCGAATCATGATTCATGAATTGAATTATGAATCATGAATTATGAATCATGAATTGAATCATGAATTGAATCATGAATTATGAATCATAAATTGAATCATGAATTGAATCATGAATCATAAATTGAATCAGGAATCATGAATCATGAAATGAATCATGAAATGAATCATGAATCATGAATTGAATCATGAATCACGAATTGAATCATGCATCATTAATTGAATCATGAATTATAAATCGAATTATGAATCATGAATCATAAATCATGAATCATGAATTGAATCATAAATCATGAATTGAATCATGAATTGAATCATGAATCGTGATCATGAATCGAATCATGAAGTATGAAATAAATCATGAATTGAATCATGAATTGAATCATGAATCATGAATCATGAATCGAATTATGAATCATGAAATAAATCATGAATTGAATCAAGAATCATGAACCATAAATTGAATCATGAAATAAATCATGAATCATGAATTGAATCATAAATCATGAATCATGAATTTAATCATGAATCATAAATCGAATCATGAATCAAGAATTGAATCATGATTCATGAAACGAATCATGAATCATAAATTGAATCATGAATCATGAATCGAATCATGAATTGAATCATGAATCATGAATCATGAATTGTATCATGAATCATGAATTGAATCAGGAATCATGAATCATGAAATGAATCATGAAATGAATCATGAATCATGAATTGAATCATAAATCACGAATTGAATCATGCATCATAAATTGAATCATGAATCATAAATCAAATCATGAATTATGAATCATGAATTAAATCATGAATCATAAATCATGAATTGAATCATAAATCCTGAATTGAATCATGAATTAAATCATGAATCATGAATCATGAATCGAATCAGGAATCATGAAATAAATCATGAATCGAATCAGGAATCATGAAATAAATCATGAATTGAATCTTGAATTGAATCATGAATCATGAATCATGAATCGAATCATGAACCATGAAATAAATCATGAATTGAATCAAGATTCATGAACCATAAATGTAATCATGAATCATGAATCGAATCATGAATCAAGAATTGAATCATGAATCATGAATCGAATCATGAATCAAGAATTGAATCATGAATCATAAATTGAATCATGAATCATGAATTGAATTATGAATTGAATCAAGAATTGAATCATGCATTGAATCATGAATTGAATCATGAATCATGAATTGAAGTATGAATTGAAACATGAATCATGAATCGAATCATGATTCATGAATTGAATTATGAATCATGAATTGAATCATGAATTGAATCATGAATCATGTATCATGAATTGAATCATGAATTGAATCATGAATTATGAATCATGAATTGAATCATGAATTGAATCATGAATTATGAATCATAAATTGAATCATGAATTGAATCATGAATCATAAATTGAATCAGGAATCATGAATCATGAAATGAATCATGAAATGAATCATGAAATGAATCATGAATCATGAATTGAATCATGAATCACGAATTGAATCATGCATCATTAATTGAATCATGAATTATAAATCGAATTATGAATCATGAATCATAAATCATGAATCATGAATTGAATCATAAATCATGAATTGAATCATGAATTGAATCATGAATCGTGATCATGAATCGAATCATGAAGTATGAAATAAATCATGAATTGAATCATGAATTGAATCATGAATCATGAATCATGAATCGAATTATGAATCATGAAATAAATCATGAATTGAATCAAGAATCATGAACCATAAATTGAATCATGAAATAAATCATGAATCATGAATTGAATCATAAATCATGAATCATGAATTTAATCATGAATCATAAATCGAATCATGAATCAAGAATTGAATCATGATTCATGAAACGAATCATGAATCATAAATTGAATCATGAATCATGAATCGAATCATGAATTGAATCATGAATCATGAATCATGAATTGTATCATGAATCATGAATTGAATCAGGAATCATGAATCATGAAATGAATCATGAAATGAATCATGAATTGAATCATAAATCACGAATTGAATCATGCATCATAAATTGAATCATGAATCATAAATCAAATCATGAATTATGAATCATGAATTAAATCATGAATCATAAATCATGAATTGAATCATAAATCCTGAATTGAATCATGAATTAAATCATGAATCATGAATCATGAATCGAATCAGGAATCATGAAATAAATCATGAATCGAATCAGGAATCATGAAATAAATCATGAATTGAATCTTGAATTGAATCATGAATCATGAATCATGAATCGAATCATGAATCATGAAATAAATCATGAATTGAATCAAGATTCATGAACCATAAATGTAATCATGAATCATGAATCGAATCATGAATCAAGAATTGAATCATGAATCATGAATCGAATCATGAATCAAGAATTGAATCATGAATCATGAATCGAATCATGAATCATGAATTGAATAATGAATCATGAATCATGAATCTAATCATGAATTGAATCATGAATCATGAATTGAATCATAAATCATGAATCATGAATTTAATCATGAATCATATATCGAATCATGAATCATGAATCGAATCATGAATTGAATCATAAATCATGAATCATGAATTGAATCATGAATCATTAATTGAATCATGAATCATGAATCATAAATCGAATCATGAATCATGAATCATGAATTGAATCATGAATAATAAATTGAATCATGAATCATGAATCATGAATTGAATCATGAATCATGAATCGAATCATGAATTGAATCATGAATCATGAATGATGAATTGAATCATGAATCATGAATTGAATCATGAATGATGAATTGAATCATGAATCATGAATCGAATCATGAATCATGAATCATGAATTGAATCATGAATGATGAATTGAATCATGAATCATGAATTGAATCATGAGTCATGAATGATGAATTGAATCATGAATCATGAATCGAATCATGAATTGAATCATGAATCATGAATTAAATCATGAATGATGAATTGAATCATGAATCATGAATCATAAAATGAATCACGAATCATGAATTGAATCATTAATCATGAATTGAATCATGAATCATGAATCATGAATTAAATCATGAATCATGAAAAGAATCATAAAACGAATCATGAATCATGAATTGAATCATTAATCATGAATTGAATCATGAAGCATGAATTGAATCATGAATTATGAATTATAAATCAAGAATTGAATCATGAATCATAAATTAAATTAAATCATGAATCATGAATTGAATTATGAATTGAATCAAGAATTGAATCATGCATTGAATCATGAATTGAATCATGAATCATGAATTGAAGTATGAATTGAAACATGAATCATGAATCGAATCATGATTCATGAATTGAATTATGAATCATGAATTGAATCATAAATTGAATCATGAATCATGAATTGAAGTATGAATTGAAACATGAATCATGAATCGAATCATGATTCATGAATTGAATCATGAATTATGAATTGAATCATGAATCATGATTCATGAAATGAATCATGAATCATGAATTGAATCATGAATTGAATCATGAATTGAATCATTAATCATGAATCTAATCATGAATCATGAATTGAATTATGAATCATGAATTGAATCATGAATTGAATCATGAATCATGAATTGAAGTATGAATTGAAACATGAATCATGAATCGAATCATGATTCATGAATTGAATCATGAATTATGAATTGAATCATGAATCATGATTCATGAAATGAATCATGAATCATGAATTGAATCATGAATTGAATCATGAATTGAATCATTAATCATGAATCTAATCATGAATCATGAATTGAATTATGAATCATGAATTGAATCATGAATTGAATCATGAATCATGAATTGAAGTATGAATTGAATCATTAATCATGAATCTAATCATGAATCATGAATTGAATCATGAATCATGAATTGAATCATGAATTGAATCATTAATCATGAATCTAATCATGAATCATGAATCATGAATCATGAATCATAAATCGAATCATGAATCATGAATCATGAATTGAATCATGAATTATGAATCATGAATCGAATCATGAATCATGAATTGAATCATAAATCATGAATCACGAATCATGAATTGAATCATGAATCATGAATGATGAATTGAATCATGAATCATGAATTGAATCATGAATGATGAATTGAATCATGAATCATGAATCGAATCATGAATCATGAATCATGAATTGAATCATGAATGATGAATTGAATCATGAATCATGAATTGAATCATGAGTCATGAATGATGAATTGAATCATGAATCATGAATCGAATCATGAATTGAATCATGAATCATGAATTAAATCATGAATGATGAATTGAATCATGAATCATGAATCATAAAATGAATCACGAATCATGAATTGAATCATTAATCATGAATTGAATCATGAATCATGAATCATGAATTAAATCATGAATCATGAAAAGAATCATAAAACGAATCATGAATCATGAATTGAATCATTAATCATGAATTGAATCATAAAGCATGAATTGAATCATGAATCATGAATTATAAATCAAGAATTGAATCATGAATCATAAATTAAATCATGAATCATGAATTGAATTATGAATTGAATCAAGAATTGAATCATGCATTGAATCATGAATTGAATCATGAATCATGAATTGAAGTATGAATTGAAACATGAATCATGAATCGAATCATGATTCATGAATTGAATTATGAATCATGAATTGAATCATGAATTGAATCATGAATCATGAATTGAAGTATGAATTGAAACATGAATCATGAATCGAATCATGATTCATGAATTGAATCATGAATCATGAATTGAATCATGAATCATGATTCATGAATTGAATCATGAATTATGAATTGAATCATGAATCATGATTCATGAAATGAATCATGAATCATGAATTGAATCATGAATCATGAATTGAATCATGAATTGAATTATTAATCATGAATCTAATCATGAATCATGAATCATGAATCATGAATCATAAATCGAATCATGAATCATGAATCATGAATTGAATCATGAATTATGAATCATGAATCGAATCATGAATCATGAATTGAATCATAAATCATGAATCACGAATCATGAATTGAATCATGAATCAAGAATTGAATCATGAATCACGAATCGAATCATGAATCATGAATCATGAATTGAATCATGAATCATGAATCATGAATTGACTCATGAAATGAATCATGAATCATAATTTGAATCATGAATAATGAATTGAATCATGAATCATGAATCATGAATTGAATCATGAATCATGAATCGAATCATGAATTGAATCATGAATCATGAATCATGAATTGAATTATGAATCATGAATCGAATCATGAATCATGTATTGAATCATGAATCATGAATTGAATCATGAATCATGAATGATGAATTTAATCATGAATGATGAATTGAATCATGAATCATGAATTGAATCATGAGTCATGAATGATGAATTGAATCATGAATCATGAATCGAATCATGAATTGAATCATGAATGATGAATTGAATCATGAATCATGAATTGAATCATGAATCATGAATCATAAAATGAATCATGAATCATGAATTGAATCATTAATCATGAATTGAATCATGAATCATGAATCATGAATTAAATCATGAATCATGAAAAGCATCATAAAACGAATCATGAATCATGAATTAAATCATGAATCATGAAAAGAATCATAAAACGAATCATGAATCATGAATTGAATCATTAATTATGAATTGAATCATGAATCATGGATTGAATCATTAATTATGAATTGAATCATGAATCATGAATTATAAATCAAGAATTGAATCATGAATCATAAATTGAATCATGAATCATGAAATGAATCATGAATTGAATCATGAATTCAAACATGAATCATGAATCGAATCATGAATTCAAACATGAATCATGAATCGAATCATGAATCATGAATTGAATTATGAATTGAATCAAGAATTGAATCATGCATTGAATCATGAATCATGAATCAAGAATTGAATCATGCATTGAATCATGAATTGAATCATGAATCATGAATTGAAGTATGAATTGAAACATGAATCATGAATCGAATCATGATTCATGAATTGAATCATGAATCATGAATTGAATCATGAATCATGAATTGAATCATGAATCATGAATTGAATCATGAATTGAATCATTAATCATGAATTGAATCATGAATCATGAATCATGAATCATGAATCATAAATTGAATCATGAATCATGAATCATGAATTGAATCATGAATTATGAATCATGAATCGAATCATGAATCATGAATTGAATCATGAATCATGAATCACGAATCATGAATTGAATCATGAATCATGAATTGAATCATGAATCACGAATCGAATCATGAATCATGAATCATGAATTGAATCATGAATCATGAATCATGAATTGACTCATGAATTGAATCATGAATTATGAATCATAAATTGAATTATGAATTGAATCAAGAATTGAATAATGCATTGAATCATGAATTGAATCATGAATCATGAATTGAAGTATGAATTGAAACATGAATCATGAATCGAATCATGATTCATGAAATGAATCATGAATCATGAATTGAATCATGAATCATGAATTGAATCATGAATTGAATCATTAATCATGAATTGAATCATGAATCATGAATTGAATCATGAATCATTAATCATGAATTGAATCATGAATCATAAATCGAATCATGAATCATGAATCATGAATTGAATCATGAATTAAGAATCATGAATAGAATCATGAATCATGAATTGAATCATGAATCATGAATCACGAATCATGAATTGAATCATGAATCATGAATTGAATCATGAATCATGAATCGAATCATGAATCATAAATCATGAATTCAATCATGAATCATGAATCATGAATTGAATCATGAATTGAATCAGGAATCATGAATCATGAAATGAATCATGAAATGAATCATGAAATGAATCATGAATCATGAATTGAATCATGAATCACGAATTGAATCATGCATCATTAATTGAATCATGAATTATAAATCAAATTATGAATCATGAATCATAAATCATGAATCATGAATTGAATCATAAATCATGAATTGAATCATGAATTGAATCATGAATCGTGATCATGAATCGAATCATGAAGTATGAAATAAATCATGAATTGAATCATGAATTGAATCATGAATCATGAATCATGAATCGAATTATGAATAATGAAATAAATCATGAATTGAATCAAGATTCATGAACCATGAATTGAATCATGAAATAAATCATGAATCATGAATTGAATCATAAATCATGAATCATGAATTTAATCATGAATCATAAATCGAATCATGAATCAAGAATTGAATCATGATTCATGAAACGAAACATGAATCATAAATTGAATCATGAATCATGAATCGAATCATGAATTGAATCATGAATCATGAATCATGAATTGTATCATGAATCATGAATTGAATCAGGAATCATGAATCATGAAATGAATCATGAAATGAATCATGAATCATGAATTGAATCATGAATCACGAATTGAATCATGCATCATAAATTGAATCATGAATCATAAATCGAATCATGAATTATGAATCATGAATTGAATCATGAATCATGAATCATGTATTGAATCATGAATTGAATCATGAATTATGAATCATGAATTGAATCATGAATTGAATCATGAATTATGAATCATAAATTGAATCATGAATTGAATCATGAATCATGAATTGAATCAGGAATCATGAATCATGTATTGAATCATGAATTGAATCATAAATTATGAATCATGAATTGAATCATGAATTGAATCATGAATTATGAATCATGAATTGAATCATGAATCATAAATCATGAATTGAATCATAAATCCTGAATTGAATCATGAATTAAATCATGAATCATGAATCATGAATCGAATCAGGAATCATGAAATAAATCATGAATCGAATCAGGAATCATGAAATAAATCATGAATTGAATCTTGAATTGAATCATGAATCATGAATCATGAATCGAATCATGAATCATGAAATAAATCATGAATTGAATCAAGATTCATGAACCATAAATGTAATCATGAATCATGAATCGAATCATGAATCAAGAATTGAATCATGAATCATGAATTGAATCATGAATCAAGAATTGAATCATGAATCATGAATCGAATCATGAATCATGAATTGAATAATGAATCATGAATCATGAATCTAATCATGAATTGAATCATGAATCATTAATTGAATCATAAATCATGAATCATGAATTTAATCATGAATCATATATCGAATCATGAATCATGAATCGAATCATGAATTGAATCATAAATCATGAATCATGAATTGAATCATGAATCATGAATCGAATCATGAATCATGAATCATAAATCGAATCATGAATCATGAATCATGAATTGAATCATGAATAATGAATTGAATCATGAATCATGAATCATGAATTGAATCATGAATCATGAATCGAATCATGAATTGAATCATGAATCATGAATCATGAATTGAATTATGAATCATGAATCGAATCATGAATCATGTATTGAATCATGAATCATGAATTGAATCATGAATCATGAATCATGAATTGAATCATGAATGATGAATTGAATCATGAATCATGAATTGAATCATGAGTAATGAATGATGAATTGAATCATGAATCATGAATTGAATCATGAATCATGAATCATAAAATGAATCACGAATCATGAATTGAATCATTAATCATGAATTGAATCATGAATCATGAATCATCAATTAAATCATGAATCATGAAAAGAATCATAAAACGAATCATGAATCATGAATTGAATCATTAATCATGAATTGAATCATGAATCATGAATCGAATCATGATTCATGGATTGAATCATGAATCATGAATTGAATCATGAATCATGAATTATAAATCAAGAATTGAATCATGAATCATAAATTGAATCATGAATCATGAATTGAATTATGAATTGAATCAAGAATTGAATCATGCATTGAATCATGAATTGAAGTATGAATTGAAACATGAATCATGAATCGAATCATGATTCATGAATTGAATTATGAATCATGAATTGAATCATGAATTGAATCATGAATCATGAATTGAAGTATGAATTGAAACATGAATCATGAATCGAATCATGATTCATGAATGGAATCATGAATCATGAATTGAATCATGAATCATGATTCATGAAATGAATCATGAATCATGAATTGAATCATGAATCATGAATTGAATCATGAATTGAATCATTAATCATGAATCTAATCATGAATCATGAATCATAAATCATGAATCATAAATCGAATCATGAATCATGAATTGAATCATGAATTATGAATCATGAATCGAATCATGAATCATGAATTGAATCATAAATCATGAATCACGAATCATGAATTGAATCATGAATCAAGAATTGAATCATGAATCACGAATCGAATCATGAATCATGAATCATGAATTGAATCATGAATCATGAATCATGAATCGAATCATGAATCATGAATTGAATCATAAATCATGAATCACGAATCATGAATTGAATCATGAATCAAGAATTGAATCATGAATCACGAATCGAATCATGAATCATGAATCATGAATTGAATCATGAATCATGAATCATGAATTGACTCATGAATTGAATCATGAATCATGAATCATAATTTGAATCATGAATAATGAATTGAATCATGAATCATGAATCATGAATTGAATCATGAATCATGAATCGAATCATGAATTGAATCATGAATCATGAATCATGAATTGAATTATGAATCATGAATCGAATCATGAATCATGTATTGAATCATGAATCATGAATGATGAATTGAATCATGAATGATGAATTGAATCATGAATCATGAATTGAATCATGAGTCATGAATGATGAATTGAATCATGAATCATGAATCGAATCATGAATTGAATCATGAATGATGAATTGAATCATGAATCATGAATTGAATCATGAATCATGAATAATAAAATGAATCACGAATCATGAATTGAATCATTAATCATGAATTGAATCATGAATCATGAATCATGAATTAAATCATGAATCATGAAAAGAATCATAAAACGAATCATGAATCATGGATTGAATCATGAATTATGAATTGAATCATGAATCATGAATTATAAATCAAGAATTGAATCATGAATCATAAATTGAATCATGAATCATGAAATGAATCATGAATTGAATCATGAATTCAAACATGAATCATGAATCGAATCATGAATCATGAATTGAATTATGAATTGAATCAAGAATTGAATCATGCATTGAATCATGAATCATGAATCAAGAATTGAATAATGCATTGAATCATGAATTGAATCATGAATCATGAATTGAAGTATGAATTGAAACATGAATCATGAATCGAATCATGATTCATGAATTGAATCATGAATCATGAATTGAATCATGAATCATGAATTGAATCATGAATCATGAATTGAATCATGAATCACGAATTGAATCATGCATCATAAATTGAATCATGAATCATAAATCGAATCATGAATTATGAATCATGAATTGAATCATGAATCATGAATCATGTATTGAATCATAAATTGAATCATGAATTATGAATCATGAATTGAATCATGAATTGAATCATGAATTATGAATCATAAATTGAATCATGAATTGAATCATGAATCATGAATTGAATCAGGAATCATGAATCATGAAATGAATCATGAAATGAATCATGAATCATGAATTGAATCATGAATCACGAATTGAATCATGCATCATTAATTGAATCATGAATTATAAATCGAATTATGAATCATGAATCATAAATCATGAATCATGAATTGAATCATAAATCATGAATTGAATCATGAATTGAATCATGAATCGTGATCATGAATCGAATCATGAAGTATGAAATAAATCATGAATTGAATCATGAATTGAATCATGAATCATGAATCATGAATCGAATTATGAATCATGAAATAAATCATGAATTGAATCAAGATTCATGAACCATGAATTGAATCATGAAATAAATCACGAATCATGAATTGAATCATAAATCATGAATCATGAATTTAATCATGAATCATAAATCGAATCATGAATCAAGAATTGAATCATGATTCATGAAACGAATCATGAATCATAAATTGAATCATGAATCATGAATCGAATCATGAATTGAATCATGAATCATGAATCATGAATTGTATCATGAATCATGAATTGAATCAGGAATCATGAATCATGAAATGAATCATGAAATGAATCATGAATCATGAATTGAATCATGAATCACGAATTGAATCATGCATCATAAATTGAATCATGAATCATAAATCGAATCATGAATTATGAATCATGAATTGAATCATGAATCATAAATCATGAATTGAATCATAAATCCTGAATTGAATCATGAATTAAATCATGAATCATGAATCATGAATCGAATCAGGAATCATGAAATAAATCATGAATCGAATCAGGAATCATGAAATAAATCATGAATTGAATCTTGAATTGAATCATGAATCATGAATCATGAATCGAATCATGAATCATGAAATAAATCATGAATTGAATCAAGATTCATGAACCATAAATGTAATCATGAATCATGAATCGAATCATGAATCAAGAATTGAATCATGAATCATGAATCGAATCATGAATCAAGAATTGAATCATGAATCATGAATCGAATCATGAATCATGAATTGAATAATGAATCATGAATCATGAATCTAATCATGAATTGAATCATGAATCATTAATTGAATCATAAATCATGAATCATGAATTTAATCATGAATCATATATCGAATCATGAATCATGAATCGAATCATGAATTGAATCATAAATCATGAATCATGAATTGAATCATGAATCATGAATCGAATCATGAATCATGAATCATAAATCGAATCATGAATCATGAATCATGAATTGAATCATGAATAATGAATTGAATCATGAATCATGAATCATGAATTGAATCATGAATCATGAATCGAATCATGAATTGAATCATGAATCATGAATCATGAATTGAATCATGAATCGAATCATGAATCATGTATTGAATCATGAATCATGAATTGAATCATGAATCATGAATCATGAATTGAATCATGAATGATGAATTGAATCATGAATCATGAATTGAATCATGAGTAATGAATGATGAATTGAATCATGAATCATGAATCGAATCATGAATTGAATCATGAATGATGAATTGAATCATGAATCATGAATTGAATCATGAATCATGAATCATAAAATGAATCACGAATCATGAATTGAATCATTAATCATGAATTGAATCATGAATCATGAATCATCAATTAAATCATGAATCATGAAAAGAATCATAAAATGAATCATGAATCATGAATTGAATCATTAATCATGAATTGAATCATGAATCATGAATCGAATCATGAATCATGGATTGAATCATGAATCATGAATTGAATCATGAATCATGAATTATAAATCAAGAATTGAATCATGAATCATAAATTGAATCATGAATCATGAATTGAATTATGAATTGAATCAAGAATTGAATCATGCATTAAATCATGAATTGAAGTATGAATTGAAACATGAATCATGAATCGAATCATGATTCATGAATTGAATTATGAATCATGAATTGAATCATGAATTGAATCATGAATCATGAATTGAAGTATGAATTGAAACATGAATCATGAATCGAATCATGATTCATGAATTGAATCATGAATCATGAAATGAATCATGAATCATGAATTAAATCATGAATCATGAATTGAATCATGAATTGAATCATTAATCATGAATCTAATCATGAATCATGAATCATGAATCATGAATCATAAATCGAATCATGAATCATGAATCATGAATTGAATCATGAATTATGAATCATGAATCGAATCATGAATTATGAATTGAATCATAAATCATGAATCACGAATCATGAATTGAATCATGAATCAAGAATTGAATCATGAATCACGAATCGAATCATGAATCATGAATTGAATCATGAATCATGAATCATGAATTGACTCATGAATTGAATCATGAATCATGAATCATAATTTGAATCATGAATAATGAATTGAATCATGAATCATGAATCATGAATTGAATCATGAATCATGAATTGAATCATGAATCATGAATGATGAATTGAATCATGAATGATGAATTGAATCATGAATCATGAATTGAATCATGAGTCATGAATGATGAATTGAATCATGAATCATGAAAAGAATCATAAAATGAATCATGAATCATGAATTGAATCATTAATCATGAATTGAATCATGAATCATGAATCGAATCATGAATCATGTATTGAATCATGAATCATGAATTGAATCATGAATCATGAATGATGAATTGAATCATGAATGATGAATTGAATCATGAATCATGAATTGAATCATGAGTCATGAATGATGAATTGAATCATGAATCATGAATCGAATCATGAATCATGAATCGAATCATGAATTGAATAATGAATGATGAATTGAATCATGAATCATGAATTGAATCATGAATCATGAATCATAAAATGAATCACGAATCATGAATTGAATCATTAATCATGAATTCAATCATGAATCATGAATCATGAATTAAATCATGAATCATGAAAAGAATCATAAAACGAATCATGAATCATGAATTAAATCATGAATCATGAAAAGAATCATAAAACGAATCATGAATCATGGATTGAATCATGAATTATGAATTGAATCATGAATCATGAATTATAAATCAAGAATTGAATCATAAATCATAAATTGAATCATGAATCATGAAATGAATCATGAATTGAATCATGAATTCAAACATGAATCATGAATCGAATCATGAATCATGAATTGAATTATGAATTGAATCAAGAATTGAATCATGCATTGAATCATGAATCATGAATCAAGAATTGAATCATGCATTGAATCATGAATTGAATCATGAATCATGAATTGAAGTATGAATTGAAACATGAATCATGAATCGAATCATGATTCATGAATTGAATCATGAATCATGAATTGAATCATGAATCATGAATTGAATCATGAATCATGAATTGAATCATGAATTGAATCATTAATCATGAATTGAATCATGAATCATGAATCATGAATCATGAATCATAAATCGAATCATGAATCATGAATTGAATTATGAATTGAATCAAGAATTCAATCATGCATTGAATCATGAATCATGAATCAAGAATTGAATCATGCATTGAATCATGAATTGAATCATGAATCATGAATTGAAGTATGAATTGAAACATGAATCATGAATCGAATCATGAATCATGAATCATAAATCATGAATCATAAATCGAATCATGAATCATGAATCATGAATTGAATCATGAATTATGAATCATGAATCGAATCATGAATCATGAATTGAATCATGAATCATGAATTGAATCATGAATCATGAATTGAATCATGAATTGAATCATTAATCATGAATTGAATCATGAATCATGAATCATAAATCATGAATCATAAATCGAATCATGAATCATGAATCATGAATTGAATCATGAATTATGAATCATGAATCGAATCATGAATCATGAATTGAATCATGAATCATGAATCACGAATCATGAATTGAATCATGAATCATGAATTGAATCATGAATCACGAATCGAATCATGAATCATGAATCATGAATTGAATCATGAATCATGAATCATGAATTGACTCATGAATTGAATCATGAATTATGAATCATAAATTGAATTATGAATTGAATCAAGAATTGAATCATGCATTGAATCATGAATTGAATCATGAATCATGAATTGAAGTATGAATTGAAACATGAATCATGAATCGAATCATGATTCATGAATTGAATCATGAATCATGAATTGAATCATGAATCATGATTCATGAAATGAATCATGAATCATGAATTGAATCATGAATCATGAATTGAATCATGAATTGAATCATTAATCATGAATTGAATCATGAATCATGAATCATGAATCATAAATCGAATCATGAATCATGAATCATGAATTGAATCATAAATTATGAATCATGAATCGAATCATGAATCATGAATTGAATCATAAATCATGAATCACGAATTGAATCATGAATCAAGAATTGAATCATGAATCACGAATCGAATCATGAATCATGAATCATGAATTGAATCATGAATCATGAATCATGAATTGACTCATGAATTGAATCATGAATTCTGAATCATAAATTGAATCATGAATTGAATCATGAATTGAATCATGAATCATGAATCATGAATTGAATCATGAATCATGAATTGAATCATGAATTGAATCATGAATTGAATCATGAATCATGAATCATGAATTGAATCATGAATCATGAATTGAATCAGGAATCATGAATAATGAAATGAATCATGAAATGAATCATGAATCATGAATTGAATCATGAATCACGAATTGAATCATGCATCAGGAATTGAATCATGAATTATAAATCGAATCATGAATCATGAATCATGAATTAAATCATGAATCATGAAAAGAATCATAAAACGAATCATGAATCATGGATTGAATCATGAATTATGAATTGAATCATGAATCATGAATTATAAATCAAGAATTGAATCATGAATCATAAATTGAATCATGAATCATGAAATGAATCATGAATTGAATCATGAATTCAAACATGAATCATGAATCGAATCATGAATCATGAATTGAATTATGAATTGAATCAAGAATTGAATCATGCATTGAATCATGAATCATGAATCAAGAATTGAATCATGCATTGAATCATGAATTGAATCATGAATCATGAATTGAAGTATGAATTGAAACATGAATCATGAATCGAATCATGATTCATGAATTGAATCATGAATCATGAATTGAATCATGAATCATGAATTGAATCATGAATTGAATCATTAATCATGAATTGAATCATGAATCATGAATCATGAATCATGAATCATAAATCGAATCATGAATCATGAATTGAATTATGAATTGAATCAAGAATTGAATCATGCATTGAATTATGAATCATGAATCAAGAATTGAATCATGCATTGAATCATGAATTGAATCATGAATCATGAATTGAATCATGAATCATGAATCATGAATTGAATCATGAATGATGAATTGAATCATGAATCATGAATTGAATCATGAGTAATGAATGATGAATTGAATCATGAATCATGAATTGAATCATGAATCATGAATCATAAAATGAATCACGAATCATGAATTGAATCATTAATCATGAATTGAATCATGAATCATGAATCATCAATTAAATCATGAATCATGAAAAGAATCATAAAACGAATCATGAATCATGAATTGAATCATTAATCATGAATTGAATCATGAATCATGAATCGAATCATGATTCATGGATTGAAACATGAATCATGAATTGAATCATGAATCATGAATTATAAATCAAGAATTGAATCATGAATCATAAATTGAATCATGAATCATGAATTGAATTATGAATTGAATCAACAATTGAATCATGCATTGAATCATGAATTGAAGTATGAATTGAAACATGAATCATGAATCGAATCATGATTCATGAATTGAATTATGAATCATGAATTGAATCATGAATTGAATCATGAATCATGAATTGAAGTATGAATTGAAACATGAATCATGAATCGAATCATGATTTATGAATGGAATCATGAATCATGAATTGAATCATGAATCATGATTCATGAAATGAATCATGAATCATGAATTGAATCATGAATCATGAATTGAATCATGAATTGAATCATTAATCATGAATCTAATCATGAATCATGAATCATAAATCATGAATCATAAATCGAATCATGAATCATGAATTGAATCATGAATTATGAATCATGAATCGAATCATGAATCATGAATTGAATCATAAATCATGAATCACGAATCATGAATTGAATCATGAATCAAGAATTGAATCATGAATCACGAATCGAATCATGAATCATGAATCATGAATTGAATCATGAATCATGAATCATGAATCGAATCATGAATCATGAATTGAATCATAAATCATGAATCACGAATCATGAATTGAATCATGAATCAAGAATTGAATCATGAATGACGAATCGAATCATGAATCATGAATCATGAATTGAATCATGAATCATGAATTGACTCATGAATTGAATCATGAATCATGAATCATAATTTGAATCATGAATAATGAATTGAATCATGAATCATGAATCATGAATTGAATCATGAATCATGAATCGAATCATGAATTGAATCATGAATCATGAAATGAATTATGAATCATGAATCGAATCATGAATCATGTATTGAATCATGAATCATGAATGATGAATTGAATCATGAATGATGAATTGAATCATGAATCATGAATTGAATCATGAGTCATGAATGATGAATTGAATCATGAATCATGAATCGAATCATGAATTGAATCATGAATGATGAATTGAATCATGAATCATGAATTGAATCATGAATCATGAATCATAAAATGAATCACGAATCATGAATTGAATCATTAATCATGAATTGAATCATGAATCATGAATCATGAATTAAATCATGAATCATGAAAAGAATCATAAAATGAATCATGAATCATGAATTAAATCATGAATCATGAAAAGAATCATAAAACGAATCATGAATCATGGATTGAATCATGAATTATGAATTGAATCATGAATTATAAATCAAGAATTAAATCATGAATCATAAATTGAATCATGAATCATGAAATGAATCATGAATTGAATCATGAATTCAAACATGAATCATGAATCGAATCATGAAACATGAATTGAATTATGAATTGAATCAAGAATTGAATCATGCATTGAATCATGAATCATGAATCAAGAATTGAATAATGCATTGAATCATGAATTGAATCATGAATCATGAATTGAAGTATGAATTGAAACATGAATCATGAATCGAATCATGATTCATGAATTGAATCATGAATCATGAATTGAATCATGAATCATGAATTGAATCATGAATCATGAATTGAATCATGAATCACGAATTGAATCATGCATCATAAATTGAATCATGAATCATAAATCGAATCATGAATTATGAATCATGAATTGAATCATGAATCATGAATCATGTATTGAATCATAAATTGAATCATGAATTATGAATCATGAATTGAATCATGAATTGAATCATGAATTATGAATCATAAATTGAATCATGAATTGAATCATGAATCATGAATTGAATCAGGAATCATGAATCATGAAATGAATCATGAAATGAATCATGAATAATGAATTGAATCATGAATCACGAATTGAATCATGCATCATTAATTGAATCATGAATTATAAATCGAATTATGAATCATGAATCATAAATCATGAATCATGAATTGAATCATAAATCATGAATTGAATCATGAATTGAATCATGAATCGTGATCATGAATCGAATCATGAAGTATGAAATAAATCATGAATTGAATCATGAATTGAATCATGAATCATGAATCATGAATCGAATTATGAATCATGAAATAAATCATGAATTGAATCAAGATTCATGAACCATGAATTGAATCATGAAATAAATCACGAATCATGAATTGAATCATAAATCATGAATCATGAATTTAATCATGAATCATAAATCGAATCATGAATCAAGAATTGAATCATGATTCATGAAACGAATCATGAATCATAAATTGAATCATGAATCATGAATCGAATCATGAATTGAATCATGAATCATGAATCATGAATTGTATCATGAATCATGAATTGAATCAGGAATCATGAATCATGAAATGAATCATGAAATGAATCATGAATCATGAATTGAATCATGAATCACGAATTGAATCATGCATCATAAATTGAATCATGAATCATAAATCGAATCATGAATTATGAATCATGAATTGAATCATGAATCATAAATCATGAATTGAATCATAAATCCTGAATTGAATCATGAATTAAATCATGAATCATGAATCATGAATCGAATCAGGAATCATGAAATAAATCATGAATCGAATCAGGAATCATGAAATAAATCATGAATTGAATCTTGAATTGAATCATGAATTATGAATCATGAATCGAATCATGAATCATGAAATAAATCATGAATTGAATCAAGATTCATGAACCATAAATGTAATCATGAATCATGAATCGAATCATGAATCAAGAATTGAATCATGAATCATGAATCGAATCATGAATCAAGAATTGAATCATGAATCATGAATCGAATCATGAATCATGAATTGAATAATGAATCATGAATCATGAATCTAATCATGAATTGAATCATGAATCATTAATTGAATCATAAATCATGAATCATGAATTTAATCATGAATCATATATCGAATCATGAATCATGAATCGAATCATGAATTGAATCATAAATCATGAATCATGAATTGAATCATGAATCATGAATCGAATCATGAATCATGAATCATAAATCGAATCATGAATCATGAATCATGAATTGAATCATGAATAATGAATTGAATCATGAATCATGAATCATAATTTGAATCATGAATAATGAATTGAATCATGAATCATGAATCATGAATTGAATCATGAATCATGAATCGAATCATGAATTGAATCATGAATCATGAATTGAATTATGAATCATGAATCGAATCATGAATCATGTATTGAATCATGAATCATGAATGATGAATTGAATCATGAATGATGAATTGAATCATGAATCATGAATTGAATCATGAGTCATGAATGATGAATTGAATCATGAATCATGAATCGAATCATGAATTGAATCATGAATGATGAATTGAATCATGAATCATGAATTTAATCATGAATCATGAATCATAAAATGAATCACGAATCATGAATTGAATCATTAATCATGAATTGAATCATGAATCATGAATCATGAATTAAATCATGAATCATGAAAAGAATCATAAAACGAATCATGAATCATGAATTAAATCATGAATCATGAAAAGAATCATAAAACGAATCATGAATCATGGATTGAATCATGAATTATGAATTGAATCATGAATTATAAATCAAGAATTGAATCATGAATCATAAATTGAATCATGAATCATGAAATGAATCATGAATTGAATCATGAATTCAAACATGAATCATGAATCGAATCATGAATCATGAATTGAATTATGAATTGAATCAAGAATTGAATCATGCATTGAATCATGAATCATGAATCAAGAATTGAATAATGCATTGAATCATGAATTGAATCATGAATCATGAATTGAAGTATGAATTGAAACATGAATCATGAATCGAATCATGATTCATGAATTGAATCATGAATCATGAATTGAATCATGAATCATGAATTGAATCATGAATCATGAATTGAATCATGAATCACGAATTGAATCATGCATCATAAATTGAATCATGAATCATAAATCGAATCATGAATTATGAATCATGAATTGAATCATGAATCATGAATCATGTATTGAATCATAAATTGAATCATGAATTATGAATCATGAATTGAATCATGAATTGAATCATGAATTATGAATCATAAATTGAATCATGAATTGAATCATGAATCATGAATTGAATCAGGAATCATAAATCATGAAATGAATCATGAAATGAATCATGAATCATGAATTGAATCATGAATCACGAATTGAATCATGCATCATTAATTGAATCATGAATTATAAATCGAATTATGAATCATGAATCATAAATCATGAATCATGAATTGAATCATAAATCATGAATTGAATCATGAATTGAATCATGAATCGTGATCATGAATCGAATCATGAAGTATGAAATAAATCATGAATTGAATCATGAATTGAATCATGAATCATGAATCATGAATCGAATTATGAATCATGAAATAAATCATGAATTGAATCAAGATTCATGAACCATGAATTGAATCATGAAATAAATCACGAATCATGAATTGAATCATAAATCATGAATCATGAATTTAATCATGAATCATAAATCGAATCATGAATCAAGAATTGAATCATGATTCATGAAACGAATCATGAATCATAAATTGAATCATGAATCATGAATCGAATCATGAATTGAATCATGAATCATGAATCATGAATTGTATCATGAATCATGAATTGAATCAGGAATCATGAATCATGAAATGAATCATGAAATGAATCATGAATCATGAATTGAATCATGAATCACGAATTGAATCATGCATCATAAATTGAATCATGAATCATAAATCGAATCATGAATTATGAATCATGAATTGAATCATGAATCATAAATCATGAATTGAATCATAAATCCTGAATTGAATCATGAATTAAATCATGAATCATGAATCATGAATCGAATCAGGAATCATGAAATAAATCATGAATCGAATCAGGAATCATGAAATAAATCATGAATTGAATCTTGAATTGAATCATGAATTATGAATCATGAATCGAATCATGAATCATGAAATAAATCATGAATTGAATCAAGATTCATGAACCATAAATGTAATCATGAATCATGAATCGAATCATGAATCAAGAATTGAATCATGAATCATGAATCGAATCATGAATCAAGAATTGAATCATGAATCATGAATCGAATCATGAATCATGAATTGAATAATGAATCATGAATCATGAATCTAATCATGAATTGAATCATGAATCATTAATTGAATCATAAATCATGAATCATGAATTTAATCATGAATCATATATCGAATCATGAATCATGAATCGAATCATGAATTGAATCATAAATCATGAATCATGAATTGAATCATGAATCATGAATCGAATCATGAATCATGAATCATAAATCGAATCATGAATCATGAATCATGAATTGAATCATGAATAATGAATTGAATCATGAATCATGAATCATGAATTGAATCATGAATCATGAATCGAATCATGAATTGAATCATGAATCATGAATCATGAATTGAATCATGAATCGAATCATGAATCATGTATTGAATCATGAATCATGAATTGAATCATGAATCATGAATCATGAATTGAATCATGAATGATGAATTGAATCATGAATCATGAATTGAATCATGAGTAATGAATGATGAATTGAATCATGAATCATGAATCGAATCATGAATTGAATCATGAATGATGAATTGAATCATGAATCATGAATTGAATCATGAATCATGAATCATAAAATGAATCACGAATCATGAATTGAATCATTAATCATGAATTGAATCATGAATCATGAATCATCAATTAAATCATGAATCATGAAAAGAATCATAAAACGAATCATGAATCATGAATTGAATCATTAATCATGAATTGAATCATGAATCATGAATCGAATCATGAATCATGGATTGAATCATGAATCATGAATTGAATCATGAATCATGAATTATAAATCAAGAATTGAATCATGAATCATAAATTGAATCATGAATCATGAATTGAATTATGAATTGAATCAAGAATTGAATCATGCATTAAATCATGAATTGAAGTATGAATTGAAACATGAATCATGAATCGAATCATGATTCATGAATTGAATTATGAATCATGAATTGAATCATGAATTGAATCATGAATCATGAATTGAAGTATGAATTGAAACATGAATCATGAATCGAATCATGATTCATGAATTGAATCATGAATCATGAAATGAATCATGAATCATGAATTGAATCATGAATCATGAATTGAATCATGAATTGAATCATTAATCATGAATCTAATCATGAATCATGAATCATGAATCATGAATCATAAATCGAATCATGAATCATGAATCATGAATTGAATCATGAATTATGAATCATGAATCGAATCATGAATCATGAATTGAATCATAAATCATGAATCACGAATCATGAATTGAATCATGAATCAAGAATTGAATCATGAATCACGAATCGAATCATGAATCATTAATCATGAATTGAATCATGAATCATGAATCATGAATTGACTCATGAATTGAATCATGAATCATGAATCATAATTTGAATCATGAATAATGAATTGAATCATGAATCATGAATCATGAATTGAATCATGAATCATGAATCAAATCATGAATTAAATCATGAATCATGAATCATGAATTGAATTATGAATCATGAATCGAATCATGAATCATGTATTGAATCATGAATCATGAATTGAATCATGAATCATGAATGATGAATTGAATCATGAATGATGAATTGAATCATGAATCATGAATTGAATCATGAGTCATGAATGATGAATTGAATCATGAATCATGAATCGAATCATGAATCATGAATCGAATCATGAATTGAATCATGAATGATGAATTGAATCATGAATCATGAATTGAATCATGAATCATGAATCATAAAATGAATCACGAATCATGAATTGAATCATTAATCATGAATTCAATCATGAATCATGAATCATGAATTAAATCATGAATCATGAAATGAATCATGAATTGAATCATGAATTCAAACATGAATCATGAATCGAATCATGAATCATGAATTGAATTATGAATTGAATCAAGAATTGAATCATGCATTGAATCATGAATCATGAATCAAGAATTGAATCATGCATTGAATCATGAATTGAATCATGAATCATGAATTGAAGTATGAATTGAAACATGAATCATGAATCGAATCATGATTCATGAATTGAATCATGAATCATGAATTGAATCATGAATCATGAATTGAATCATGAATCATGAATTGAATCATGAATTGAATCATTAATCATGAATTGAATCATGAATCATGAATCATGAATCATGAATCATAAATCGAATCATGAATCATGAATTGAATTATGAATTGAATCAAGAATTGAATCATGCATTGAATCATGAATCATGAATCAAGAATTGAATCATGCATTGAATCATGAATTGAATCATGAATCATGAATTGAAGTATGAATTGAAACATGAATCATGAATCGAATCATGAATCATGAATCATAAATCATGAATCATAAATCGAATCATGAATCATGAATCATGAATTGAATCATGAATTATGAATCATGAATCGAATCATGAATCATGAATTGAATCATGAATCATGAATTGAATCATGAATCATGAATTGAATCATGAATTGAATCATTAATCATGAATTGAATCATGAATCATGAATCATAAATCATGAATCATAAATCGAATCATGAATCATGAATCATGAATTGAATCATGAATTATGAATCATGAATCGAATCATGAATCATGAATTGAATCATGAATCATGAATCACGAATCATGAATTGAATCATGAATCATGAATTGAATCATGAATCACGAATCGAATCATGAATCATGAATCATGAATTGAATCATGAATCATGAATCATGAATTGACTCACGAATTGAATCATGAATTATGAATCATAAATTGAATTATGAATTGAATCAAGAATTGAATCATGCATTGAATCATGAATTGAATCATGAATCATGAATTGAAGTATGAATTGAAACATGAATCATGAATCGAATCATGATTCATGAATTGAATCATGAATCATGAATTGAATCATGAATCATGATTCATGAAATGAATCATGAATCATGAATTGAATCATGAATCATGAATTGAATCATGAATTGAATCATTAATCATGAATTGAATCATGAATCATGAATCATGAATCATAAATCGAATCATGAATCATGAATCATGAATTGAATCATAAATTATGAATCATGAATCGAATCATGAATCATGAATTGAATCATAAATCATGAATCACGAATTGAATCATGAATCAAGAATTGAATCATGAATCACGAATCGAATCATGAATCATGAATCATGAATTGAATCATGAATCATGAATCATGAATTGACTCATGAATTGAATCATGAATTCTGAATCATAAATTGAATCATGAATTGAATCATGAATTGAATCATGAATCATGAATTGAATCATGAATCATGAATTGAATCATGAATTGAATCATGAATTGAATCATGAATTGAATCATGAATCATGAATCATGAATTGAATCATGAATCATGAATTGAATCAGGAATCATGAATAATGAAATGAATCATGAAATGAATCATGAATCATGAATTGAATCATGAATCACGAATTGAATCATGCATCAGGAATTGAATCATGAATTATGAATTGAATCATGAATCATGAATTATAAATCAAGAATTGAATCATGAATCATAAATTGAATCATGAATCATGAAATGAATCATGAATTGAATCATGAATTCAAACATGAATCATGAATAAAATCATGAATCATGAATTGAATTATGAATTGAATCAAGAATTGAATCATGCATTGAATCATGAATCATGAATCAAGAATTGAATCATGAATTGAATCATGAATCATGAATTGAAGTATGAATTGAAACATGAATCATGAATCGAATCATGATTCATGAATTGAATCATGAATCATGAATTGAAGTATGAATTGAAACATGAATCATGAATCGAATCATGATTCATGAATTGAATCATGAATTGAATCATGAATCATGAATTGAAGTATGAATTGAAACATGAATCATGAATCGAATCATGATTCATGAATTGAATCATGAATCATGAATCATGAATTGAAACATGAATCATGAATCGAATCATGATTCATGAATTGAATCATGAATCATGAATTGAATCATGAATTGAATCATGCATTGAATCATGAATCATGAATCAAGAATTGAATCATGCATTGAATCATGAATTGAATCATGAATCATGAATTGAAGTATGAACTGAAACATGAATCATGAATCGAATCATGATTCATGAATTGAATCATGAATCATGAATTGAATCATGAATCATGAATTGAATCATGAATCATGAATTGAATCATGAATCATGAATTGAATCATGAATTGAATCATTAATCATGAATTGAATCATGAATCATGAATCATAAATCATGAATCATAAATCGAATCATGAATCATGAATCATGAATTGAATCATGAATTATGAATCATGAATCGAATCATGAATCATGAATCACGAATCATGAATTGAATCATGAATCATGAATTGAATCATGAATCACGAATCGAATCATGAATCATGAATTGAATCATGAATCATGAATCATGAATTGACTCATGAATTGAATCATGAATTATGAATCATAAATTGAATTATGAATTGAATCAAGAATTGAATTATGAATTATGAATCATGAATCGAATCATGAATCATGAATTGAATCATGAATTATGAATCATGAATCGAATCATGAATCGAATCATGAATCATGAATTGAATCATGAATCATGAATCACGAATCATGAATTGAATCATGAATCATGAATTGAATCATGAATCACGAATCGAATCATGAATCATGAATCATGAATTGAATCATGAATCATGAATCATGAATTGACTCATGAATTGAATCATGAATTATGAATCATAAATTGAATTATGAATTGAATCAAGAATTGAATCATGAATTGAATCATGAATCATGAATTGAAGTATGAATTGAAACATGAATCATGAATCGAATCATGATTCATGAATTGAATCATGAATCATGAATTGAATCATGAATCATGATTCATGAAATGAATCATGAATCATGAATTCAATCATGAATCATGAATTGAATCATGAATTGAATCATTAATCATGAATTGAATCATGAATCATGAATCATGAATCATAAATCGAATCATGAATCATGAATCATGAATTGAATCATGAATTATGAATCATGAATCGAATCATGAATCATGAATTGAATCATAAATCATGAATCACGAATTGAATCATGAATCAAGAATTGAATCATGAATCACGAATCGAATCATGAATCATGAATCATGAATTGAATCATGAATCATGAATCATGAATTGACTCATGAATTGAATCATGAATTCTGAATCATAAATTGAATCATGAATTGAATCATGAATCATGAATCATGCATTGAATCATGAATCATGAATTGAATCAGGAATCATGAATAATGAAATGAATCATGAAATGAATCATGAATCATGAATTGAATCATGAATCACGAATTGAATCATGCATCAGGAATTGAATCATGAATTATAAATCGAATCATGAATCATGAATCATGAATTAAATCATGAATCATTAATCATGTATTGAATCATAAATCATGAATTGAATCATGTATTGAATCACGAATAATGAATCATGAATCGAATCATGAATCATGAAATGAATCATAACCTGAATCATGAATTGAATCATGAATCATGAATCATGAATCGAATCATAAAATAAAACATGAATTGAATCAAGATTCATGAACCATGAATTGAATCATGAAATAAATCATGAATCATGAATTAAATCATAAATCATGAATCATGAATTAAATCATAAATCATAAATCATGAATTTTATCATGAATCATAATTCGTATCATGAATCATGAATTAAAAATTGAATCATGAATCATGAATCGAATCATGAATCATGAATTGAATCATGAATCATGAATTATAAATCAAGAATTGAATCATGAATCATAAATTGAATCATGAATCATGAAATGAATCATGAATTGAATCATGAATTCAAACATGAATCATGAATCTAATCATGAATTGAATTATGAATTGAATCAAGAATTGAATCATGCATTGAATCATGAATCATGAATCAAGAATTGAATCATGCATTGAATCATGAATTGAATCATGAATCATGAATTGAAGTATGAATTGAAACATGAATCATGAATCGAATCATGATTCATGAATTGAATCATGAATCATGAATTGAATCATGAATTAAGAATTGAATCATGAATTGAATCATTAAGCATGAATTGAATCATGAATCATGAATCATGAATCATGAATCATAAATCGAATCATGAATCATGAATTGAATCATGAATTATGAATCATGAATCGAATCATGAATCATGAATTGAATCATGAATCACGAATCATGAATTGAATCATGAATCATGAATTGAATCATGAATCACGAATCAAATCATGAATCATGAATCATGAATTGAATCATGAATCATGAATTGAATCATGAATCATGAATCATGAATTGAATCATAAATCATGAATCATGAATTTAATCATGAATCATATATCGAATCATGAATCATGAATCGAATCATGAATTGAATCATGAATCATGAATCATGAATTGAATCATGAATCATGAATCGAATCACGAATCATGAATCATGAATCGAATCATGAATCATGAATCATGAATCATAATTTGAATCATGAATAATGAATTGAATCATGAATCATGAATCATGAATTGAATCATGAATCATGAATCGAATCATGAATTGAATCATGAATCATGAATCATGAATTGAATTATGAATCATGAATCGAATCATGAATCATGTATTGAATCATGAATCATGAATTGAATCATGAATGATGAATTGAATCATGAATCATGAATTGAATCATGAGTCATGAATGATGAATTGAATAATGAATCATGAATCGAATCATGAATTGAATCATGAATGATGAATTGAATCATGAATCATGAATTGAATCATGAATCATGAATCATAAAATGAATCACGAATCATGAATTGAATCATTAATCATGAATTGAATCATGAATCATGAATCATGAATTAAATCATAAATCATGAAAAGAATCATAAAACGAATCATGAATCATGAATTAAATCATGAATCATGAAAAGAATCATAAAACGAATCATGAATCATGAATTGAATCATTAATCATGAATTGAATCATGAATCATGAATCGAATCATGAATCATGGATTGAATCATGAATTATGAATTGAATCATGAATCATGAATTATAAATCAAGAATTGAATCATGAACCATAAATTGAATCATGAATCATGAAATGAATCATGAATTGAATCATGAATTCAAACATGAATCATGAATCGAATCATGAATTGAATTATGAATTGAATCAAGAATTGAATCATGCATTGAATCATAAATCATGAATCAAGAATTGAATCATGCATTGAATCATGAATTGAATCATGAATTGAAGTATGAATTGAAACATGAATCATGAATCGAATCATGATTCATGAATTGAATCATGAATCATGAATTGAATCATTAATCATGAATTGAATCATGAATTGAATCATTAAGCATGAATTGAATCATGAATCATGAATCATGAATCATAAATCGAATCATGAATCATGAATCATGAATTGAATCATGAATTATGAATCATGAATCGAATCATGAATCATGAATTGAATCATGAATCATGAATCACGAATCATGAATTGAATCATGAATCATGAATGATGAATTGAATCATGAATCATGAATTGAATCATGAATCATGAATTGAATCATGAATCATGAATTGAATCATGAGTCATGAATGATGAATTGAATAATGAATCATGAATCGAATCATGAATTGAATCATGAATGATGAATTGAATCATGAATCATGAATTGAATCATGAATCATGAATCATAAAATGAATCACGAATCAGGAATTGAATCATTAATCATGAATTGAATCATGAATCATGAATCATGAATTAAATAATAAATCATGAAAAGAATCATAAAACGAATCATGAATCATGAATTAAATCATGAATCATGAAAAGAATCATAAAACGAATCATGAATCATGAATTGAATGATTAATCATGAATTGAATCATGAATCATGAATCGAATCATGAATCATGGATTGAATCATGAATTATGAATTGAATCATGAATCATGAATTATAAATCAAGAATTGAATCATGAATCATAAATTGAATCATGAATCATGAAATGAATCATGAATTGAATCATGATTTCAAACATGAATCATGAATCGAATCATGAATCATGAATTGAATTATGAATTAAATCAAGAATTGAATCATGCATTGAATCATGAATCATGAATCAAGAATTGAACCATGCATTGAATCATGAATTGAATCATGAATCATGAATTGAAACATGAATCATGAATCGAATCATGATTCATGAATTGAATCATGAATCATGAATTGAATCATGAATCATGATTCATGAAATGAATCATGAATCATGAATTGAATCATGAATCATGAATTGAATCATGAATTGAATCATGAATCATGAATTGAATCATGAATCATGAATCATGAATCATGAATCATAAATCGAATCATGAATTGAATCATGAATTATGAATCATGAATCGAATCATGAATCATGAATTGAATCATGAATCATGAATCACGAATCATGAATTGAATCATGAATCATGAATTGAATCATGAATCACGAATCGATACATGAATCATGAATTGAATCTAGAATCATGAATCATGAATTGACTCATGAATTGAATCATTAACTATGAATCATAAATTGAATCATGAATTGAATCATGAATTGAATCATGAATCATGAAATAAATCATGAATCATGAATTGAATCATGAATCATGAATTGAATCAGGAATCAAGAATCATGAAATGAATCATGAAATGAATCATGAATCATGAATTGAATCATGAATCACGAATTGAATCATGCATCAGGAATTGAATCATGAATTATAAATCGAATCATGAATCATGAATCATGAATTAAATCATGAATCATGAATCATGTATTGAAATATTAAATCATGAATTGAATCATGTATTGAATCATGAATAATGAATCATGAATTGAATCATGAATCATGAAATAAATCATAACCTGAATCATGAATTGAATCATGAATCATGAATCATGAATCGAATCATGAAATAAAACATGAATTGAATCAAGATTCATGAACCATGAATTGAATAATGAAATAAATCATGAATCATGAATTGAATCATAAATCATGAATCATGAATTTTATCATGAATCATAATTCGTATCATGAATCATGAATTAAAAATTGAATCATGAATCATGAATCGAATCATGAATCATGAATTGAATCATGAATCATGAATTGAATCATGAATCATGAATTATAAATCAAGAATTGAATCATGAATCATAAATTGAATCATGAATCATGAAATGAATCATGAATTGAATCATGAATTCACACATGAATCATGAATCGAATCATGAATCATGAATTGAATTATGAATTGAATCTAGAATTGAATCATGCATTAATTCATCAATTGAATCATGAATCATGAATTGAAGTATGAATTGAAACATGAATCATGAATCGAATCATGATTCATGAATTGAATCATGAATCATGAATTGAATCATGAATCATGATTCATGAAATGAATCATGAATCATGAATTGAATCATGAATCATGAATTGAATCATGAATTGAATCATTAATCATGAATTGAATCATGAATCATGAATTGAATCATGAATTATGAATCATGAATCGAATCATGAATCATGAATTGAATCATGAATCATGAATCACTAATCATGAATTGAATCATGAATCATGAATCATGAATTTTATCATGAATCATAATTCGTATCATGAATCATGAATTAAAAATTGAATCATGAATCATGAATCGAATCATGAATCATGAATTGAATCATGAATCATGAATTATAAATCAAGAATTGAATCATGAATCATAAATTGAATCATGAATCATGAAATGAATCATGAATTGAATCATGAATTCACACATGAATCATGAATCGAATCATGAATCATGAATTGAATTATGAATTGAATCAAGAATTGAATCATGCATTAATTAATCAATTGAATCATGAATCATGAATTGAAGTATGAATTGAAACATGAATCATGAATCGAATCATGATTCATGAATTGAATCATGAATCATGAATTGAATCATGAATCATGATTCATGAAATGAATCATGAATCATGAATTGAATCATGAATCATGAATTGAATCATTAATCATGAATTGAATCATGAATCATGAATTGAATCATGAATTATGAATCATGAATCGAATCATGAATCATGAATTGAATCATGAATCATGAATTGAATCATGAATCATGAATTGAATCATGAATTATGAATCATGAATCACGAATCGAATCATGAATCATGAATCATGAATTGAATCATGAATCATGAATCATGAATTGACTCATGAATTGAATCATGAATTATGAATTGAATCATGAATCATGATTCATGAAATGAATCATGAATCATGAATCGAATCATGATTCATGAATTGAATCATGAATCATGAATTGAATCATGAATCATGATTCATGAAATGAATCATGAATCATGAATTGAATCATGAATCATGAATTGAATCATGAATTGAATCATTAATCATGAATTGAATCATGAATCATGAATCATGAATCATGAATCATAAATCGAATCATGAATCATGAATCATGAATTGAATCATGAATTATGAATCATGAATCGAATCATGAATCATGAATTGAATCATGAATCATGAATCACGAATCATGAATTGAATCATGAATCATGAATTGAATCATGAATCACGAATCGATACATGAATCATGAATTGAATCTAGAATCATGAATCATGAATTGACTCATGAATTGAATCATTAATTATGAATCATAAATTGAATCATGAATTGAATCATGAATTGAATCATGAATCATGAAATAAATCATGAATCATGAATTGAATCATGAATCATGAATTGAATCAGGAATCAAGAATCATGAAATGAATCATGAAATGAATCATGAATCATGAATTGAATCATGAATCACGAATTGAATCATGCATCAGGAATTGAATCATGAATTATAAATCGAATCATGAATCATGAATCATGAATTAAATCATGAATCATGAATCATGTATTGAAATATTAAATCATGAATTGAATCATGTATTGAATCATGAATAATGAATCATGAATTGAATCATGAATCATGAAATAAATCATAACCTGAATCATGAATTGAATCATGAATCATGAATCATGAATCGAATCATGAAATAAAACATGAATTGAATCAAGATTCATGAACCATGAATTGAATAATGAAATAAATCATGAATCATGAATTGAATCATAAATCATGAATCATGAATTTTATCATGAATCATAATTCGTATCATGAATCATGAATTAAAAATTGAATCATGAATCATGAATCGAATCATGAATCATGAATTGAATCATGAATCATGAATTATAAATCAAGAATTGAATCATGAATCATAAATTGAATCATGAATCATGAAATGAATCATGAATTGAATCATGAATTCAAACATGAATCATGAATCGAATCATGAATCATGAATTGAATTATGAATTGAATCAAGAATTGAATCATGCATTAATTCATCAATTGAATCATGAATCATGAATTGAAGTATGAATTGAAACATGAATCATGAATCGAATCATGATTCATGAATTGAATCATGAATCATGATTCATGAAATGAATCATGAATCATGAATTGAATCATGAATCATGAATTGAATCATGAATTGAATCATTAATCATGAATTGAATCATGAATCATGAATTGAATCATGAATTATGAATCATGAATCGAATCATGAATCATGAATTGAATCATGAATCATGAATCACTAATCATGAATTGAATCATGAATCATGAATTGAATCATGAATCACGAATCGAATCATGAATCATGAATCATGAATTGAATCATGAATCATGAATCATGAATTGACTCATGAATTGAATCATGAATTATGAATCATAAACTGAATCATGAATTGAATCATGAATTGAATCATGAATCATGAAATGAATCATGAATCATGAATTGAATCATGAATCATGAATTGAATCAGGAATCATGAATCATGAAATGAATCATGAAATGAATCATGAATCATGAATTGAATCATGAATCACGAATTGAATCATGCATCAGGAATTGAATCATGAATTATAAATTGAATCATGAATCATGAATCATGAATCATGAATTAAATCATGAATCATGAATCATGTATTGAATCATAAATCATGAATTGAATCATGTATTGAATCATGAATAATGAATCATGAATCGAATCATGAATCATGAAATAAATCATAACCTGAATCATGAATCGAATCATGAATCATAAATCATGAATCATGAATTAAATCATGAATCATGAATAGAATCATAAATCATGAATTGAATCATGAATTGAATCATGAATCATGAATCATGAATCGAATCATGAATCATGAAATAAATCATGAATTGAATCATGAATTGAATCATGAATCATGAATCATGAAATAAATCATGAATTGAATCAAGATTCATGAACCATGAATTGAATTATGAAATCAATCATGAATTGAATCATAAATTATGAATCATGAATTTAATCATGAATCATAATTCGAATCATGAATCATGATTCAAGAATTGAATCATAAATCATGAATCATGAATTGAATCATAAATCCTGAATTGAATCATGAATTGAATCATGAATCATGAATCATGAATCGAATCAGGAATCATGAAATAAATCATGAATTGAATCATGAATTGAATCATGAATCATGAATCATGAATCGAATGATGAATCATGAAATAAATCATGAATTGAATCAAGATTCATGAACCATAAATGTAATCATGAATCATGAATCGAATCATGAATCAAGATTTGAATCATGAATCATGAATCGAATCATGAATCATGAATTTAATAATGAATCATGAATTGAATCATGAATCATGAATTGAATCATGAATTCAAACATGAATCATGAATCGAATCATGAATTGAATTATAAATTGAATCAAGAATTGAATCATGCATTGAATCATGAATCATGAATCAAGAATTAAATCATCCATTGATTCATGAATTGAATCATGAATCATGAATTGAAGTATGAATTGAAACATGAATCATGAATCGAATCATGATTCATGAATTGAATCATGAATCATGAATTGAATCATGAATCATGAATTGAATCATGAATTGAATCATTAAGCATGAATTGAATCATGAATCATGAATCATGAATCATAAATCGAATCATGAATCATGAATCATGAATTGAATCATGAATTATGAATCATGAATCGAATCATGAATCATGAATTGAATCATGAATCATGAATCACGAATCATGAATTGAATCATGAATCATGAATGATGAATTGAATCATGAATGATGAATTGAATCATGATTTATGAATTGAATCATGAGTCATGAATGATGAATTGAATAATGAATCATGAATCGAATCATGAATTGAATCATGAATGATGAATTGAATCATGAATCATGAATTGAATCATGAATCATAAAATGAATCACGAATCATGAATTGAATCATTAATCATGAATTGAATCATGAATCATGAATCATGAATTAAATCATAAATCATGAAAAGAATCATAAAACGAATCATGAATCATGAATTAAATCATGAATCATGAAAAGAATCATAAAACGAATCATGAATCATGAATTGAATCATTAATCATGAATTGAATCATGAATCATGAATCGAATTATGAATCATGGATTGAATCATGAATTATGAATTGAATCATGAATCATGAATTATAAATCAAGAATTGAATCATAAATCATAAATTGAATCATGAATCATGAAATGAATCATGAATTGAATCATGATTTCAAACATGAATCATGAATCGAATCATGAATCATGAATTGAATTATGAATTAAATCAAGAATTGAATCATGCATTGAATCATGAATCATGAATCAAGAATTGAATCATGCATTGAATCATGAATTGAATCATGAATCATGAATTGAAACATGAATCATGAATCGAATCATGATTCATGAATTGAATCATGAATCATGAATTGAATCATGAATCATGATTCATGAAATGAATCATGAATCATGAATTGAATCATGAATCATGAATTGAATCATGAATTGAATCATTAATCATGAATTGAATCATGAATCATGAATTGAATCATGAATTGAATCATTAATCATGAATTGAATCATGAATCATGAATCATGAATCATGAATCATAAATCGAATCATGAATCATGAATCATGAATTGAATCATGAATTATGAATCATGAATCGAATCATGAATCATGAATTGAATCATGAATCATGAATCACGAATCATGAATTGAATCATGAATCACGAATCGAATCATGAATCATGAATTGAATCATGAATCATGAATCATGAATTGACTCATGAATTGAATCATGAATTATGAATCATAAATTGAATCATGAATTGAATCATGAATTGAATCATGAATCATGAAATAAATCATGAATCATGAATTGAATCATGAATCATGAATTGAATCAGGAATCAAGAATCATGAAATGAATCATGAAATGAATCATGAATCATGAATTGAATAATGAATCACGAATTGAATCATGCATCAGGAATGGAATCATGAATTATAAATCGAATCATGAATCATGAATCATGAATTAAATCATGAATCATGAATCATGTATTGAAATATTAAATCATGAATTGAATCATGTATTGAATCATGAATAATGAATCATGAATCGAATCATGAATCATGAAATAAATCATAACCTGAATCATGAATTGAATCATGAATCATGAATCATGAATCGAATCATGAAATAAAACATGAATTGAATCAAGATTCATGAACCATGAATTGAATCATGAAATAAATCATGAATCATGAATTGAATCATAAATCATGAATCATGAATTTTATCATGAATCATAATTCGTATCATGAATCATGAATTAAAAATTGAATCATGAATCGAATCATGAATCATGAATTGAATCATGAATCATGAATTGAATCATGAATTAATGAATTATAAATCAAGAATTGAATCATGAATCATAAATTGAATCATGAATCATGAAATGAATCATGAATTGAATCATGAATCGAATCATGAATCATGAATTGAATCATGAATCATGAATTGAATCATGAATCATGAATTATAAATCAAGAATTGAATCATGAATCATAAATTGAATCATGAACCATTAAATGAATCATGAAATGAATCATGAATCGAATCATGAATCATGAATTGAATTATGAATTGAATCAAGAATTGAATCATGCATTAATTCATCAATTGAATCATGAATCATGAATTGAAGTATGAATTGAAACATGAATCATGAATCAAATCATGATTCATGAATTGAATCATGAATCATGAATTGAATCATGAATCATGATTCATGAAATGCATCATGAATCATGAATTGAATCATGAATCATGAATTGAATCATGAATTGAATCATTAATCATGAATTGAATCATGAATCATGAATCATGAATCATGAATCATAAATCGAATCATGAATCATGAATCATGAATTGAATCATGAATTATAAATCATGAATCGAATCATGAATCATGAATTGAATCATGAATCATGAATCACTAATCATGAATTGAATCATGAATCATGAATTGAATCATGAATCACGAATCGAATCATGAATCATGAATCATGAATTGAATCATGAATCATGAATCATGAATTGACTCATGAATTGAATCATGAATTATGAATCATAAATTGAATCATGAATTGAATCATGAATTGAATCATGAATCATGAAATGAATCATGAATCATGAATTGAATCATGAATCATGAATTGAATCAGGAATCATGAATCATGAAATGAATCATGAAATGGATCATGAATCATGAATTGAATCATGAATCACGAATTGAATCATGCATCAGGAATTGAATCATGAATTATAAATTGAATCATGAATCATGAATCATGAATCATGAATTAAATCATGAATCATGAATCATGTATTGAATCATAAATCATGAATTGAATCATGTATTGAATTATGAATAATGAATCATGAATCGAATCATGAATCATGAAAAAAATCATAACCTGAATCATGAATCGAATCATGAATCATGAATCATGAATTAAATCATGAATCATGAATAGAATCATAAATCATGAAATGAATCATGAATTGAATCATGAATTATGAATCATGAATCGAATCATGAATCATGAAATAAATCATGAATTGAATCATGAATTGAATCATGAATCATGAATCATGAAATAAATCATGAATTGAATCAAGATTCATGAACCATGAATTGAATTATGAAATCAATCATGAATCATGAATTGAATCATAAATTATGAATCATGAATTTAATCATGAATCATAATTCGAATCATGAATCATGATTCAAGAATTGAATCATAAATCATGAATCATGAATTGAATCATAAATCCTGAATTGAATCATGAATTGAATCATGAATCATGAATCATGAATCGAATCAGGAATCATGAAATAAATCATGAATTGAATCATGAATTGAATCAGGAATCATGAATCATGAATCGAATGATGAATCATGAAATAAATCATGAATTGAATCAAGATTCATGAACCATAAATGTAATCATGAATCATGAATCGAATCATGAATCAAGATTTGAATCATGAATCATGAATCGAATCATGAATCATGAATTTAATAATGAATCATGAATTGAATCATGAATCATGAATTGAATCATGAATCATGAATTGAATCATGAATCATAAATCAAGAATTGAATCATGAATCATGAATTGAATCATGAATCATGAATTTAATCATGAATCATGAATTGAATCATGAATCATGAATCATAAATCAATAATTGATTCATTAATCATGAATTGAATCATGAATTATGAAATGAATCATGAATTGAATTATGAATTCAAACATGAATCATGAATTGAATCATGAATCATGAATTGAATTATGAATTGAATCAAGAATTGAATCATGCATTGAATCATAAATCATGAATCATGAATTGAATCATGAATCATGAATTTAATTATGAATTGAATCAAGAATTGAATCATGAATTGAAACATGAATCATGAATTGAATCAGGAATCATGAATCATGAAATGAATCATGAAATGAATCAAGAAATGAATCATGAAATGAATCATGAAATGAATCATGAATCATGAATTGAATCATGAATCACGAATTAATTCATGCATCATTAATTGAATCTTGAATTATAAATCGAATCATGAATCATGAATAATAAATCATAAATCATGAATTGAATCATAAATCATGAATTGAATCATGAATTGAATCATGAATCATGATCATGAATCGAATCATGAATCATGAAATAAATCATGAATTGAATCATGAATTGAATCATGAATCATGAATCATGAACTGAATCATGAATCATGAATTGAATCATGAATCATAAATTGAATCATGAATCATGAATCATAAATCAAGAATTGATTCATGAATCATGAATTGAATCATGAATTCAAACATGAATCATGAATCGAATCATGAATCATGAATTGAATTATGAATTGAATCAAGAATTGAATCATGCATTGAATCATGAATCATGATTCATGCATTGAATCATAAATCATGAATCATGAATTGAATCATGAATCATGAATCACGAATCATGAATTGAATCATGAATCATGAATGATGAATTGAATCATGAATCATGAATTGAATCATGAATCATGAATTGAATCATGAGTCATGAATGATGAATTGAATAATGAATCATGAATCGAATCATGAATTGAATCATGAATCATGAATTGAATCATGAATCATGAATTGAATCATGAATCATGAATCATAAAATGAATCACGAATCATGAATTGAATCATTAATCATGAATTGAATCATGAATCATGAATCATGAATTAAATCATAAATCATGAAAAGAATCATAAAACAAATCATGAATCATGAATTAAATCATGAATCATGAAAAGAATCATAAAACGAATCATGAATCATGAATTGAATCATTAATCATGAATTGAATCATGAATCATGAATCGAATCATGAATCATGGATTGAATCATGAATTATGAATTGAATCATGAATCATGAATTATAAATCAAGAATTGAATCATGAATCATAAATTGAATCATGAAATGATTCATGAATTGAATCATGATTTCAAACATGAATCATGAATCGAATCATGAATCATGAATTGAATTATGAATTAAATCAAGAATTGAATCATGCATTGAATCATGAATCATGAATCAAGAATTGAATCATGCATTGAATCATGAATTGAATCATGAATCATGAATTGAAGTATGAATTGAAACATGAATCATGAATCGAATCATGATTCATGAATTGAATCATGAATCATGAATTGAATCATGAATCATGAATTGAATCATGAATTGAATCATTAAGCATGAATTGAATCATGAATCATGAATCATAAATCGAATCATGAATCATGAATCATGAATTGAATCATGAATTATGAATCATGAATCGAATCATGAATCATGAATTGAATCATGAATCATGAATCACGAATCATGAATTGAATCATGAATCATGAATGATGAATTGAATCATGAATGATGAATTGAATCATGAATCATGAATTGAATCATGAGTCATGAATGATGAATTAAATAATGAATCATGAATCGAATCATGAATTGAATCATGAATTATGAATTGAATCATGAATCATGAATTGAATCATGAATCATGAATCATATAATGAATCACGAATCATGAATTGAATCATTAATCATGAATTGAATCATGAATCATGAATCATGAATTAAATCATAAATCATGAAAAAAATCATAAAACGAATCATGAATCATGAATTAAATCATGAATCATGAAAAGAATCATAAAACGAATCATGAATCATGAATTGAATCATTAATCATGAATTGAATCATGAATCATGAATCGAATCATGAATCATGGATTGAATCATGAATTATGAAATGAATCATGAATCATGAATTATAAATCAAGAATTGAATCATGAATCATAAATTGAATCATGAATCATGAAATGAATCATGAATTGAATCATGATTTCAAACATGAATCATGAATCGAATCATGAATCATGAATTGAATTATGAATTAAATCAAGAATTGAATCATGCATTGAATCATGAATCAAGAATTGAATCATGCATTGAATCATGAATTGAATCATGAATCATGAATTGAAACATGAATCATGAATCGAATCATGATTCATGAATTGAATCATGAATCATGAATTAAATCATGAATCATGAATTGAATCATGAATTGAATCATTAATCATGAATTGAATCATGAATCATGAATCATGAATCATGAATCATAAATCGAATCATGAATCATGAATTGAATCATGAATTATGAATCATGAATCGAATCATGAATCATGAATTGAATCATGAATCATGAATCACGAATCATGAATTAAATCATGAATCATGAATTGAATCATGAATCACGAATCGAATCATGAATCATGAATTGACTCATGAATTGAATCATGAATTATGAATCATAAATTGAATCATGAATTGAATCATGAATTGAATCATGAATCATGAAATAAATCATGAATCATGAATTGAAAAATGAATCATGAATTGAATCAGGAATCAAGAATCATGAAATGAATCATGAAATGAATCATGAATCATGAATTGAATCATGAATCACGAATTGAATCATGCATCAGGAATTGAATCATGAATTATAAATCGAATCATGAATCATGAATCATGAATTAAATCATGAATCATGAATCATGTATTGAAATATTAAATCATGAATTGAATCATGTATTGAATCATGAATAATGAATCATGAATCGAATCATGAATCATGAAATAAATCATAACCTGAATCATGAATTGAATCATGAATCATGAATCATGAATCGAATCATGAAATAAAACATGAATTGAATCAAGATTCATGAACCATGAATTGAATCATGAAATAAATCATGAATCATGAATTGAATCATAAATTATGAATCATGAATTTTATCATGAATCATAATTCGTATCATGAATCATGAATTAAAAATTGAATCATGAATCATGAATCGAATCATGAATCATGAATTGAATCATGAATCATGAATTATAAATCAAGAATTGAATCATGAATCATAAATTGAATCATGAATCATGAAATGAATCATGAATTGAATCATGAATTCAAACATGAATCATGAATCGAATCATGAATCATGAATTGAATTATGAATTGAATCAAGAATTGAATCAAGCATTAATTCATCAATTGAATCATGAATCATGAATTGAAGTTTGAATTGAAACATGAATCATGAATCAAATCATGATTCATGAATTGAATCATGAATCATGAATTGAATCATGAATCATGATTCATGAATTGAATCAAGCATTAATTCATCAATTGAATCATGAATCATGAATTGAAGTTTGAATTGAAACATGAATCATGAATCAAATCATGATTCATGAATTGAATCATGAATCATGAATTGAATCATGAATCATGATTCATGAAATGAATCATGAATCATGAATTGAATCATGAATCATGAATTGAATCATGAATTGAATCATTAATCATGAATTGAATCATGAATCATGAATCATGAATCATGAATCATAAATCGAATCATGAATCATGAATCATGAATTGAATCATGAATTATGAATCATGAATCGAATCATGAATCATGAATTGAATCATGAATCATGAATCACTAATCATGAATTGAATCATGAATCATGAATTGAATCATGAATCACGAATCAAATCATGAATCATGAATCATGAATTGAATCATGAATCATGAATCATGAATTGACTCATGAATTGAATCATGAATTATGAATCATAAATTGAATCATGAATTGAATCATGAATTGAATCATGAATCATGAAATGAATCATGAATCATGAATTGAATCATGAATCATGAATTGAATCAGGAATCATGAATCATGAAATGAATCATGAAATGGATCATGAATCATGAATTGAATCATGAATCACGAATTGAATCATGCATCAGGAATTGAATCATGAATTATAAATTGAATCATGAATCATGAATCATGAATTATGAATTAAATCATGAATCATGAATCATGTATTGAATCATAAATCATGAATTGAATCATGTATTGAATCATGAATAATGAATCATGAATCGAATCATGAATCATGAAATAAATCATAACCTGAATCATGAATCGAATCATGAATCATGAATCATGAATCATGAATTAAATCATGAATCATGAATAGAATCATAAATCATGAATTGAATCATGAATTCAATCATGAATCATGAATCATGAATCGAATCATGAATCATGAAATAAATCATGAATTGAATCATGAATTGAATCATGAATCATGAATCATGAAATAAATCATGAATTGAATCAAGATTCATGAACCATGAATTGAATTATGAAATCAATCATGAATCATGAATTGAATCATAAATTATGAATCATGAATTTAATCATGAATCATAATTCGAATCATGAATCATGATTCAAGAATTGAATCATAAATCATGAATCATGAATTGAATCATAAATCCTGAATTGAATCATGAATTGAATCATGAATCATGAATCATGAATTGAATCAGGAATCATGAAATAAATCATGAATTGAATCATGAATTGAATCATGAATCATGAATCATGAATCGAATGATGAATCATGAAATAAATCATGAATTGAATCAAGATTCATGAACCATAAATGTAATCATGAATCATGAATCGAATCATGAATCAAGATTTGAATCATGAATCATGAATCGAATCATGAATCATGAATTTAATAATGAATCATGAATTGAATCATGAATCATGAATTGAATCATGAATCATGAATTGAATCATGAATCATAAATCAAGAATTGAATCATGAATCATGAATTGAATCATGAATCATGAATTGAATCATGAATCATGAATCATAAATCAAGAATTGATTCATTAATCATGAATTGAATCATGAATTATGAAATGAATCATTAATTGAATTATGAATTCAAACATGAATCATGAATTGAATCATGAATCATGAATTGAATTATGAATTGAATCAAGAATTGAATCATGCATTGAATCATAAATCATGAATCATGAATTGAATCATGAATCATGAATTTAATTATGAATTGAATCAAGAATTGAATCATGAATTGAAACATGAATCATGATTTGAATCATGAATCATGAATCATGAATTGAATCAAGAATCATGCATCATGAATTGAATCATGAATTGAATCATGAATTATAAATCATAAGTTGAATCATGAATTAAATCATGAATTGAATTATGAATCATGAATCATGAATTGAATCAGGAATCATGAATCATGAAATGAATCATGAACTGAATCATGAATCTTAAATTGAATCATGAATCATAAAATGAATCATGAAATGAATCACGAATCATGAATTGAATCGTGAATCATGAATCGAATCATGAATCATTAATCAAGAATTGAATCATGAATCATAAATCGAATCATGAATCATGAATCATGAATTGAATCATGAATCATGAATCATGAATCATGAATCAAATCATGAATTGAATCATGAATCATGAATCATGAATCGAATCATGAATCATGAATTGAATCATGAATCATGAATCACGAATCATGAATCATGAATCGAATCATGAATCATAAATCATGAATTGAATCATGTATCATGAATCATAAATCATGAATCATGAATTGAATCATGAATTGAATCATGAATTATGAATCATAAATTAAATCATGAATTGAATCATGAATCATGAATTGAATCAGGAATCATGAATCATGAAATGAATCAAGAAATGAATCATGAAATGAATCATGAAATGAATCATAAATCATGAATTGAATCATGAATTGAATCATGAATCATGATCATGAATCGAATCATGAATCATGAAATAAATCATGAATTCAATCATGAATTGAATCATGAATCATGAATCATGAACTGAATCATGAATCATGAATTGAATCATGAATCATGAATTGAATCATGAATCATGAATCATAAATCAAGAATTGATTCATGAATCATGAATTGAATCATGAATTATGAAATGAATCATGAATTGAATCATGAATTCAAACATGAATCATGAATCGAATCATGAATCATGAATTGAATTATGAATTGAATCAAGAATTGAATCATGCATTGAATCATGAATCATGATTCATGCATTGAATCATAAATCATGAATCATGAATTGAATCATGAATCATGAATCACGAATCATGAATTGAATCATGAATCATGAATGATGAATTGAATCATGAATGATGAATTGAATCATGAATCATGAATTGAATCATGAGTCATGAATGATGAATTGAATAATGAATCATGAATCGAATCATGAATTGAATCATGAATGATGAATTGAATCATGAATCATGAATTGAATCATGAATCATGAATCATAAAATGAATCACGAATCATGAATTGAATCATTAATCATGAATTGAATCATGAATCATGAATCATGAATTAAATCATAAATCATGAAAAGAATCATAAAACGAATCATGAATCATGAATTAAATCATGAATCATGAAAAGAATCATAAAACGAATCATGAATCATGAATTGAATCATTAATCATGAATTGAATCATGAATCATGAATCGAATCATGAATCATGGATTGAATCATGAATTATGAATTGAATCATGAATCATGAATTATAAATCAAGAATTGAATCATGAATCATAAATTGAATCATGAATCATGAAATGAATCATGAATTGAATCATGATTTTAAACATGAATCATGAATCGAATCATGAATCATGAATTGAATTATGAATTAAATCAAGAATTGAATCATGCATTAAATCATGAATCATGAATCAAGAATTGAATCATGCATTGAATCATGAATTGAATCATGAATCATGAATTGAATTATGAATTGAATCAAGAATTGAATCATGCATTGAGTCATGAATCATGAATTGAAGTATGAATTGAAACATGAATCATGAATCGAATCATGATTCATGAATTGAATCATGAATCATGAATTGAATCATGAATCATGAATTGAATCATGAATTGAATCATTAAGCATGAATTGAATCATGAATCATGAATCATAAATCGAATCATGAATCATGAATCATGAATTGAATCATGAATTATGAATCATGAATCGAATCATGAATCATGAATTGAATCATGAATCATGAATCACGAATCATGAATTGAATCATGAATCATGAATGATGAATTGAATCATGAATGATGAATTGAATCATGAATCATGAATTGAATCATGAGTCATGAATGATGAATTAAATAATGAATCATGAATCGAATCATGAATTGAATCATGAATGATGAATTGAATAATGAATCATGAATTGAATCATGAATCATGAATCATATAATGAATCACGAATCATGAATTGAATCATTAATCATGAATTGAATCATGAATCATGAATCATGAATTAAATCATAAATCATGAAAAGAATCATAAAACGAATCATGAATCATGAATTAAATCATGAATCATGAAAAGAATCATAAAACGAATCATGAATCATGAATTGAATCATTAATCATGAATTGAATCATGAATCATGAATCGAATCATGAATCATGGATTGAATCATGAATTATGAATTGAATCATGAATCATGAATTATAAATCAAGAATTGAATCATGAATCATAAATTGAATCATGAATCATGAAATGAATCATGAATTGAATCATGATTTCAAACATGAATCATGAATCGAATCATGAATCATGAATTGAATTATGAATTAAATCAAGAATTGAATCATGCATTGAATCATGAATCATGAATCAAGAATTGAATCATGCATTGAATCATGAATTGAATCATGAATCATGAATTGAAACATGAATCATGAATCGAATCATGATTCATGAATTGAATCATGAATCATGAATTAAATCATGAATCATGAATTGAATCATGAATTGAATCATTAATCGTGAATTGAATCATGAATCATGAATCATGAATCATGAATCATGAATCATAAATCGAATCATGAATCATGAATTGAATCATGAATTATGAATCATGAATCGAATCATGAATCATGAATTGAATCATGAATCATGAATCACGAATCATGAATTAAATCATGAATCATGAATTGAATCATGAATCACGAATCGAATCATGAATCATGAATTGACTCATGAATTGAATCATGAATTATGAATCATAAATTGAATCATGAATTGAATCATGAATTGAATCATGAATCATGAAATAAATCATGAATCATGAATTGAAAAATGAATCATGAATTGAATCAGGAATCAAGAATCATGAAATGAATCATGAAATGAATCATGAATCATGAATTGAATCATGAATCACGAATTGAATCATGCATCAGGAATTGAATCATGAATTATAAATCGAATCATGAATCATGAATCATGAATTAAATCATGAATCATGAATCATGTATTGAAATATTAAATCATGAATTGAATCATGTATTGAATCATGAATAATGAATCATGAATCGAATCATGAATCATGAAATAAATCATAACCTGAATCATGAATTGAATCATGAATCATGAATCATGAATCGAATCATGAAATAAAACATGAATTGAATCAAGATTCATGAACCATGAATTGAATCATGAAATAAATCATGAATCATGAATTGAATCATAAATTATGAATCATGAATTTTATCATGAATCATAATTCGTATCATGAATCATGAATTAAAAATTGAATCATGAATCATGAATCGAATCATGAATCATGAATTGAATCATGAATCATGAATTATAAATCAAGAATTGAATCATGAATCATAAATTGAATCATGAATCATGAAATGAATCATGAATTGAATCATGAATTCAAACATGAATCATGAATCGAATCATGAATCATGAATTGAATTATGAATTGAATCAAGAATTGAATCATGCATTAATTCATCAATTGAATCATGAATCATGAATTGAAGTTTGAATTGAAACATGAATCATGAATCAAATCATGATTCATGAATTGAATCATGAATCATGAATTGAATCATGAATCATGATTCATGAAATGAATCATGAATCATGAATTGAATCATGAATCATGAATTGAATCATGAATTGAATCATTAATCATGAATTGAATCATGAATCATGAATCATGATTCATGATTCATGATTTAATTCATGATTCATGATTCATGAATTAAATCATGAATCATGAATCATGTATTGAATCATAAATCATGAATTGAATCATGTATTGAATCATGAATAATGAATCATGAATCGAATCATGAATCATGAAATAAATCATAACCTGAATCATGAATCGAATCATGAATCATGAATCATGAATCATGAATTAAATCATGAATCATGAATAGAATCATAAATCATGAATTGAATCATGAATTGAATCATGAATCATGAATCATGAATCGAATCATGAATCATGAAATAAATCATGAATTGAATCATGAATTTAATCATGAATCATGAATCATGAAATAAATCATGAATTGAATCAAGATTCATGAACCATGAATTGAATTATGAAATCAATCATGAATCATGAATTGAATCATAAATTATGAATCATGAATTTAATCATGAATCATAATTCGATTCATGAATCATGATTCAAGAATTGAATCATAAATCATGAATCATGAATTGAATCATAAATCCTGAATTGAATCATGAATTGAATCATGAATCATGAATCATGAATTGAATCAGGAATCATGAAATAAATCATGAATTGAATCATGAATTGAATCATGAATCATGAATCATGAATCGAATGATGAATCATGAAATAAATCATGAATTGAATCAAGATTCATGAACCATAAATGTAATCATGAATCATGAATCGAATCATGAATCAAGATTTGAATCATGAATCATGAATCGAATCATGAATCATGAATTTAATAATGAATCATGAATTGAATCATGAATCATGAATTGAATCATGAATCATGAATTGAATCATGAATCATAAATCAAGAATTGAATCATGAATCATGAATTGAATCATGAATCATGAATTGAATCATGAATCATGAATTGAATCATGAATCATGAATCATAAATCAAGAATTGATTCATTAATCATGAATTGAATCATGAATTATGAAATGAATCATTAATTGAATTATGAATTCAAACATGAATCATGAATTGAATCATGAATCATGAATTGAATTATGAATTGAATCAAGAATTGAATCATGCATTGAATCATAAATCATGAATCATGAATTGAATCATGAATCATGAATTTAATTATGAATTGAATCAAGAATTGAATCATGAATTGAAACATGAATCATGATTTGAATCATGAATCATGAATCATGAATTGAATCAAGAATCATGCATCATGAATTGAATCATGAATTGAATCATGAATTATAAATCATAAGTTGAATCATGAATTAAATCATGAATTGAATTATGAATCATGAATCATGAATTGAATCAGGAATCATGAATCATGAAATGAATCATGAACTGAATCATGAATCTTAAATTGAATCATGAATCATAAAATGAATCATGAAATGAATCACGAATCATGAATTGAATCGTGAATCATGAATCGAATCATGAATCATTAATCAAGAATTGAATCATGAATCATAAATCGAATCATGAATCATGAATCATGAATTGAATCATGAATCATGAATCATGAATCATGAATCAAATCATGAATTGAATCATGAATCATGAATCGAATCATGAATCATGAATTGAATCATGAATCATGAATCACGAATCATGAATCATGAATCGAATCATGAATCATAAATCATGAATTGAATCATGTATCATGAATCATAAATCATGAATCATGAATTGAATCATGAATTGAATCATGAATTATGAATCATAAATTAAATCATGAATTGAATCATGAATCATGAATTGAATCAGGAATCATGAATCATGAAATGAATCATGAAATGAATCAAGAAATGAATCATGAAATGAATCATGAAATGAATCATGAATCATGAATTGAATCATGAATCACGAATTAAATCATGCATCATTAATTGAATCTTGAATTATAAATCGAATCATGAATCATGAATCATAAATCATGAATCATGAATTGAATCATAAATCATGAATTGAATCATGAATTGAATCATGAATCATGATCATGAATCGAATCATGAATCATGAAATAAATCATGAATTCAATCATGAATTGAATCATGAATCATGAATCATGAACTGAATCATGAATCATGAATTGAATCATGAATCATGAATTGAATCATGAATCATGAATCATAAATCAAGAATTGATTCATGAATCATGAATTGAATCATGAATTATGAAATGAATCATGAATTGAATCATGAATTCAAACATGAATCATGAATCGAATCATGAATCATGAATTGAATTATGAATTGAATCAAGAATTGAATCATGCATTGAATCATGAATCATGATTCATGCATTGAATCATAAATCATGAATCATGAATTGAATCATGAATCATGAATCATGAATCATGAATTGAATCATGAATCATGAATGATGAATTGAATCATGAATGATGAATTGAATCATGAATCATGAATTGAATCATGAGTCATGAATGATGAATTGAATAATGAATCATGAATCGAATCATGAATTGAATCATGAATGATGAATTGAATCATGAATCATGAATTGAATCATGAATCATGAATCATAAAATGAATCACGAATCATGAATTGAATCATTAATCATGAATTGAATCATGAATCATGAATCATGAATTAAATCATAAATCATGAAAAGAATCATAAAACGAATCATGAATCATGAATTAAATCATGAATCATGAAAAGAATCATAAAACGAATCATGAATCATGAATTGAATCATTAATCATGAATTGAATCATGAATCATGAATCGAATCATGAATCATGGATTGAATCATGAATTATGAATTGAATCATGAATCATGAATTATAAATCAAGAATTGAATCATGAATCATAAATTGAATCATGAATCATGAAATGAATCATGAATTGAATCATGATTTTAAACATGAATCATGAATCGAATCATGAATCATGAATTGAATTATGAATTAAATCAAGAATTGAATCATGCATTAAATCATGAATCATGAATCAAGAATTGAATCATGCATTGAATCATGAATTGAATCATGAATCATGAATTGAATTATGAATTGAATCAAGAATTGAATCATGCATTGAATCATGAATCATGAATTGAAGTATGAATTGAAACATGAATCATGAATCGAATCATGATTCATGAATTGAATCATGAATCATGAATTGAATCATGAATCATGAATTGAATCATGAATTGAATCATTAAGCATGAATTGAATCATGAATCATGAATCATAAATCGAATCATGAATCATGAATCATGAATTGAATCATGAATTATGAATCATGAATCGAATCATGAATCATGAATTGAATCATGAATCATGAATCACGAATCATGAATTGAATCATGAATCATGAATGATGAATTGAATCATGAATGATGAATTGAATCATGAATCATGAATTGAATCATGAGTCATGAATGATGAATTAAATAATGAATCATGAATCGAATCATGAATTGAATCATGAATGATGAATTGAATAATGAATCATGAATTGAATCATGAATCATGAATCATATAATGAATCACGAATCATGAATTGAATTATTAATCATGAATTGAATCATGAATCATGAATCATGAATTAAATCATAAATCATGAAAAGAATCATAAAACGAATCATGAATCATGAATTAAATCATGAATCATGAAAAGAATCATAAAACGAATCATGAATCATGAATTGAATCATTAATCATGAATTGAATCATGAATCATGAATCGAATCATGAATCATGGATTGAATCATGAATTATGAATTGAATCATGAATCATGAATTATAAATCAAGAATTGAATCATGAATCATAAATTGAATCATGAATCATGAAATGAATCATGAATTGAATCATGATTTCAAACATGAATCATGAATCGAATCATGAATCATGAATTGAATTATGAATTAAATCAAGAATTGAATCATGCATTGAATCATGAATCATGAATCAAGAATTGAATCATGCATTGAATCATGAATTGAATCATGAATCATGAATTGAAACATGAATCATGAATCGAATCATGATTCATGAATTGAATCATGAATCATGAATTAAATCATGAATCATGAATTGAATCATGAATTGAATCATTAATCGTGAATTGAATCATGAATCATGAATCATGAATCATGAATCATAAATCGAATCATGAATCATGAATTGAATCATGAATTATGAATCATGAATCGAATCATGAATCATGAATTGAATCATGAATCATGAATCACGAATCATGAATTAAATCATGAATCATGAATTGAATCATGAATCACGAATCGAATCATGAATCATGAATTGACTCATGAATTGAATCATGAATTATGAATCATAAATTGAATCATGAATTGAATCATGAATTGAATCATGAATCATGAAATAAATCATGAATCATGAATTGAAAAATGAATCATGAATTGAATCAGGAATCAAGAATCATGAAATGAATCATGAAATGAATCATGAATCATGAATTGAATCATGAATCACGAATTGAATCATGCATCAGGAATTGAATCATGAATTATAAATCGAATCATGAATCATGAATCATGAATTAAATCATGAATCATGAATCATGTATTGATATATTAAATCATGAATTGAATCATGTATTGAATCATGAATAATGAATCATGAATCGAATCATGAATCATGAAATAAATCATAACCTGAATCATGAATTGAATCATGAATCATGAATCATGAATCGAATCATGAAATAAAACATGAATTGAATCAAGATTCATGAACCATGAATTGAATCATGAAATAAATCATGAATCATGAATTGAATCATAAATTATGAATCATGAATTTTATCATGAATCATAATTCGTATCATGAATCATGAATTAAAAATTGAATCATGAATCATGAATCGAATCATGAATCATGAATTGAATCATGAATCATGAATTATAAATCAAGAATTGAATCATGAATCATAAATTGAATCATGAATCATGAAATGAATCATGAATTGAATCATGAATTCAAACATGAATCATGAATCGAATCATGAATCATGAATTGAATTATGAATTGAATCAAGAATTGAATCATGCATTAATTCATCAATTGAATCATGAATCATGAATTGAAGTTTGAATTGAAACATGAATCATGAATCAAATCATGATTCATGAATTGAATCATGAATCATGAATTGAATCATGAATCATGATTCATGAAATGAATCATGAATCATGAATTGAATCATGAATCATGAATTGAATCATGAATTGAATCATTAATCATGAATTGAATCATGAATCATGAATCATGAATCATGAATCATAAATCGAATCATGAATCATGAATCATGAATTGAATCATGAATTATGAATCATGAATCGAATCATGAATCATGAATTGAATCATGAATCATGAATCACTAATCATGAATTGAATCATGAATCATGAATTGAATCATGAATCACGAATCGAATCATGAATCATGAATCATGAATTGAATCATGAATCATGAATCATGAATTGACTCATGAATTGAATCATGAATTATGAATCATAAATTGAATCATGAATTGAATCATGAATTGAATCATGAATCATGAAATGAATCATGAATCATGAATTGAATCATGAATCATGAATTGAATCAGGAATCATGAATCATGAAATGAATCATGAAATGGATCATGAATCATGAATTGAATCATGAATCACGAATTGAATCATGCATCAGGAATTGAATCATGAATTATAAATTGAATCATGAATCATGAATCATGAATCATGAATTAATTCATGAATCATGAATCATGTATTGAATCATAAATCATGAATTGAATCATGTATTGAATCATGAATAATGAATCATGAATCGAATCATGAATCATGAAATAAATCATAACCTGAATCATGAATCGAATCATGAATCATGAATCATGAATCATGAATTAAATCATGAATCATGAATAGAATCATAAATCATGAATTGAATCATGAATTGAATCCTGAATCATGAATCATGAATCGAATCATGAATCATGAAATAAATCATGAATTGAATCATGAATTGAATCATGAATCATGAATCATGAAATAAATCATGAATTGAATCAAGATTCATGAACCATGAATTGAATTATGAAATCAATCATGAATCATGAATTGAATCATAAATTATGAATCATGAATTTAATCATGAATCATAATTCGAATCATGAATCATGATTCAAGAATTGAATCATAAATCATGAATCATGAATTGAATCATAAATCCTGAATTGAATCATGAATTGAATCATGAATCATGAATCATGAATCATGAATCATGAATCGAATCAGGAATCATGAAATAAATCATGAATTGAATCATGAATTGAATAATGAATCATGAATCATGAATCGAATGATGAATCATGAAATAAATCCTGAATTGAATCAAGATTCATGAACCATAAAAGTAATCATGAATCATGAATCGAATCATGAATCAAGATTTGAATCATGAATCATGAATCATGAATCGAATCATGAATCATGAATTTAATAATGAATCATGAATTGAATCATGAATCATGAATTGAATCATGAATCATGAATTGAATCATGAATCATAAATCAAGAATTGAATCATGAATCATGAATTGAATCATGAATCATGAATTGAATCATGAATCATGAATTGAATCATGAATCATGAATCATAAATCAAGAATTGATTCATTAATCATGAATTGAATCATGAATTATGAAATGAATCATTAATTGAATTATGAATTCAAACATGAATCATGAATTGAATCATGAATCATGAATTGAATTATGAATTGAATCAAGAATTGAATCATGCATTGAATCATAAATCATGAATCATGAATTGAATCATGAATCATGAATTTAATTATGAATTGAATCAAGAATTGAATCATGAATTGAAACATGAATCATGATTTGAATCATGAATCATGAATCATGAATTGAATCAAGAATCATGCATCATGAATTGAATCATGAATTGAATCATGAATTATAAATCATAAGTTGAATCATGAATTAAATCATGAATTGAATTATGAATCATGAATCATGAATTGAATCAGGAATCATGAATCATGAAATGAATCATGAACTGAATCATGAATCTTAAAATGAATCATGAATCATAAAATGAATCATGAAATGAATCACGAATCATGAATTAAATCGTGAATCATGAATCGAATCATGAATCATTAATCAAGAATTGAATCATGAATCATAAATCGAATCATGAATCATGAATCATGAATTGAATCATGAATCATGAATCATGAATCATGAATCAAATCATGAATTGAATCATGAATCATGAATCATGAATCGAATCATGAATCATGAATTGAATCATGAATCATGAATCACGAATCATGAATCATGAATCGAATCATGAATCATAAATCATGAATTGAATCATGTATCATGAATCATAAATCATGAATCATGAATTGAATCATGAATTGAATCATGAATTATGAATCATAAATTAAATCATGAATTGAATCATGAATCATGAATTGAATCAGGAATCATGAATCATGAAATGAATCATGAAATGAATCAAGAAATGAATCATGAAATGAATCATGAAATGAATCATGAATCATGAATTGAATCATGAATCACGAATTAAATCATGCATCATTAATTGAATCTTGAATTATAAATCGAATCATGAATCATGAATCATAAATCATGAATCATGAATTGAATCATAAATCATGAATTGAATCATGAATTGAATCATGAATCATGATCATGAATCGAATCATGAATCATGAAATAAATCATGAATTCAATCATGAATTGAATCATGAATCATGAATTGAATCATGAATCATGAATTGAATCATGAATCATGAATCATAAATCAAGAATTGATTCATGAATCATGAATTGAATCATGAATTATGAAATGAATCATGAATTGAATCATGAATTCAAACATGAATCATGAATCGAATCATGAATCATGAATTGAATTATGAATTGAATCAAGAATTGAATCATGCATTGAATCATGAATCATGATTCATGCATTGAATCATAAATCATGAATCATGAATTGAATCATGAATCATGAATCACGAATCATGAATTGAATCATGAATCATGAATGATGAATTGAATCATGAATGATGTATTGAATCATGAATCATGAATTGAATCATGAGTCATGAATGATGAATTGAATAATGAATCATGAATCGAATCATGAATTGAATCATGAATGATGAATTGAATCATGAATTGAATCATGAATCATGAATCATAAAATGAATCACGAATCATGAATTGAATCATTAATCATGAATTGAATCATGAATCATGAATCATGAATTAAATCATAAATCATGAAAAGAATCATAAAACGAATCATGAATCATGAATTAAATCATGAATCATGAAAAGAATCATAAAACGAATCATGAATCATGAATTGAATCATTAATCATGAATTGAATCATGAATCATGAATCGAATCATGAATCATGGATTGAATCATGAATTATGAATTGAATCATGAATCATGAATTATAAATCAAGAATTGAATCATGAATCATAAATTGAATCATGAATCATGAAATGAATCATGAATTGAATCATGATTTCAAACATGAATCATGAATCGAATCATGAATCATGAATTGAATTATGAATTAAATCAAGAATTGAATCATGCATTAAATCATGAATCATGAATCAAGAATTGAATCATGCATTGAATCATGAATTGAATCATGAATCATGAATTGAATTATGAATTGAATCAAGAATTGAATCATGTATTGAATCATGAATCATGAATCAAGAATTGAATCATGCATTGAATCATGAATTGAATCATGAATCATGAATTGAAGTATGAATTGAAACATGAATCATGAATCGAATCATGATTCATGAATTGAATCATGAATTATGAATTGAATCATGAATCATGAATTGAATCATGAATTGAATCATTAAGCATGAATTGAATCATGAATCATGAATCATGAATCATAAATCGAATCATGAATCATGAATCATGAATTGAATCATGAATTATGAATCATGAATCGAATCATGAATCATGAATTGAATCATGAATCATGAATCACGAATCATGAATTGAATCATGAATCATGAATGATGAATTGAATCATGAATGATGAATTGAATCATGAATCATGAATTGAATCATGAGTCATGAATGATGAATTGAATAATGAATCATGAATCGAATCATGAATTGAATCATGAATGATGAATTGAATCATGAATGATGAATTGAATCATGAATCATGAATCATAAAATGAATCACGAATCATGAATTGAATCATTAATCATGAACTGAATCATGAATCTTAAATTGAATCATGAATCATTAAATGAATCATGAAATGAATCACGAATCATGAATTGAATCGTGAATCTTGAATCGAATCATGAATCATTAATCATGAATTGAATCATGAATCATAAATCGAATCATGAATCATGAATCATGAATTGAATCATGAATCATGAATCATGAATCATGAATCGAATCATGAATTGAATCATGAATCATGAATCATGAATCGAATCATGAATCATGAATCACGAATCATGAATCATGAATCGAATCATGAATCATAAATCATGAATTGAATCATGTATCATGAATCATAAATCATGAATCATGAATTGAATCATGAATTGAATCATGAATTATGAATCATAAATTAAATCATGAATTGAATCATGAATCATGAATTGAATCAGGAATCATGAATCATGAAATGAATCATGAAATGAATCAAGAAATGAATCATGAAATGAATCATGAAATGAATCATAAATCATGAATTGAATCATGAATCACGAATTGAATCATGCATCATTAATTGAATCTTGAATTATAAATCGAATCATGAATCATGAATCATAAATCATGAATCATGAATTGAATCATAAATCATGAATTGAATCATGAATTGAATCATGAATCATGATCATGAATCGAATCATGAATCATGAAATAAATCATGAATTGAATCATGAATTGAATCATGAATCATGAATCATGAACTGAATCATGAATCATGAATTGAATCATGAATCATGAATTGAATCATGAATCATGAATCATAAATCAAGAATTGATTCATGAATCATGAATTGAATCATGAATTATGAAATGAATCATGAATTGAATCATGAATTCAAACATGAATCATGAATCGAATCATGAATCATGAATTGAATTATGAATTGAATCAAGAATTGAATCATGCATTGAATCATGAATCATGATTCATGCTTTGAATCATAAATCATGAATCATGAATTGAATCATGAATCACGAATCATGAATTGAATCATGAATCATGAATGATGAATTGAATCATGAATGATGAATTGAATCATGAATCATGAATTGAATCATGAGTCATGAATGATGAATTGAATAATGAATCATGAATCGAATCATGAATTGAATCATGAATGATGAATTGAATCATGAATCATGAATTGAATCATGAATCATGAATCATAAAATGAATCACGAATCATGAATTTAATCATTAATCATGAATTGAATCATGAATCATGAATCGAATCATGAATCATGGATTGAATCATGAATTATGAATTGAATCATGAATCATGAATTATAAATCAAGAATTGAATCATGAATCATAAATTGAATCATGAATCATGAAATGAATCATGAATTGAATCATGATTTCAAACATGAATCATGAATCGAATCATGAATCATGAATTGAATTATGAATTAAATCAAGAATTGAATCATGCATTGAATCATGAATCATGAATCAAGAATTGAATCATGCATTGAATCATGAATTGAATCATGAATCATGAATTGAATTATGAATTGAATCAAGAATTGAATCATGCATTGAATCATGAATCATGAATCAAGAATTGAATCATGCATTGAATCATGAATTGAATCATGAATCATGAATTGAAGTATGAATTGAAACATGAATCATGAATCGAATCATGATTCATGAATTGAATCATGAATCATGAATTGAATCATGAATCATGAATTGAATCATGAATTAAATCATTAAGCATGAAATGAATCATGAATCATGAATCATAAATCGAATCATGAATCATGAATCATGAATTGAATCATGAATTATGAATCATGAATCGAATCATGAATCATGAATTGAATCATGAATCATGAATCACGAATCATGAATTGAATCATGAATCATGAATGATGAATTGAATCATGAATGATGAATTGAATCATGAATCATGAATTGAATCATGAGTCATGAATTATGAATTGAATAATGAATCATGAATCGAATCATGAATTGAATCATGAATGATGAATTGAATCATGAATCATGAATTGAATCATGAATCATGAATCATAAAATGAATCACGAATCATGAATTGAATCATTAATCATGAATTGAATCATGAATCATGAATTAAATCATAAATCATGAAAAGAATCATAAAACGAATCATGAATCATGAATTAAATCATGAATCATGAAAAGAATCATAAAACGAATCATGAATCATGAATTGAATCATTAATCATGAATTGAATCATGAATCATGAATCGAATCATGAATCATGGATTGAATCATGAATTATGAATTGAATCATGAATCATGAATTATAAATCAAGAATTGAATCATGAATCATAAATTGAATCATGAATCATGAAATGAATCATGAATTGAATCATGATTTCAAACATGAATCATGAATCGAATCATGAATCATGAATTGAATTATGAATTAAATCAAGAATTGAATCATGCATTAAATCATGAATCATGAATCAAGAATTGAATCATGCATTGAATCATGAATTGAATCATGAATCATGAATTGAATTATGAATTGAATCAAGAATTGAATCATGCATTGAATCATGAATCATGAATCAAGAATTGAATCATGCATTGAATCATGAATTGAATCATGAATCATGAATTGAAGTATGAATTGAAACATGAATCATGAATCGAATCATGATTCATGAATTGAATCATGAATCATGAATTGAATCATGAATCATGAATTGAATCATGAATTGAATCATTAAGCATGAATTGAATCATGAATCATGAATCATGAATCATAAATCGAATCATGAATCATGAATCATGAATTGAATCATGAATTATGAATCATGAATCGAATCATGAATGATGAATTGAATCATGAATCACGAATCATGAATTGAATCATGAATCATGAATGATGAATTGAATCATGAATGATGAATTGAATCATGAATCATGAATTGAATCATGAGTCATGAATGATGAATTGAATAATGAATCATGAATCGAATCATGAATTGAATCATGAATGATGAATTGAATCATGAATCATGAATTGAATCATGAATCATGAATCATAAAATGAATCACGAATCATGAATTGAATCATTAATCATGAACTGAATCATGAATCTTAAATTGAATCATGAATCATGAAATGAATCATGAAATGAATCACGAATCATGAATTGAATCGTGAATCATGAATCGAATCATGAATCATTAATCATGAATTGAATCATGAATCATAAATCGAATCATGAATCATGAATCATGAATTGAATCATGAATCATGAATCATGAATCGAATCATGAATTGAATCATGAATCATGAATCATGAATCGAATCATGAATCATGAATCACGAATCATGAATCATGAATCGAATCATGAATCATAAATCATGAATTGAATCATGTATCATGAATCATAAATCATGAATCATGAATTGAATCATGAATTGAATCATGAATTATGAATCATAAATTAAATCATGAATTGAATCATGAATCATGAATTGAATCAGGAATCATGAATCATGAAATGAATCATGAAATGAATCAAGAAATGAATCATGAAATGAATCATGAATCATGATTCATGCATTGAATCATAAATCATGAATCATGAATTGAATCATGAATCATGAATCACGAATCATGAATTGAATCATGAATCATGAATGATGAATTGAATCATGAATGATGAATTGAATCATGAATCATGAATTGAATCATGAGTCATGAATGATGAATTGAATAATGAATCATGAATCGAATCATGAATTGAATCATGAATGATGAATTGAATCATGAATCATGAATTGAATCATGAATCATGAATCATAAAATGAATCACGAATCATGCATTGAATCATGAATCATGAATCAAGAATTGAATCATGCATTGAATCATGAATTTAATCATGAATCATGAATTGAAACATGAATCATGAATCGAATCATGATTCATGAATTGAATCATGAATCATGAATTAAATCATGAATCATGAATTGAATCATGAATTGAATCATTAATCATGAATTGAATCATGAATCATGAATCATGAATCATGAATCATAAATCGAATCATGAATCATGAATCATGAATTGAATCATGAATTATGAATCATGAATCGAATCATGAATCATGAATTGAATCATGAATCATGAATCACGAATCATGAATCATGAATCAAATCATGAATCATAAATCATGAATTGAATCATGAATCATGAATCATGAATCATGAATCATGAATCATGAATTGAATCATGAATTGAATCATGAATTATGAATCATAAATTGAATCATGAATTGAATCATGAATCATGAATTGAATCAGGAATCATGAATCATGAAATGAATCATGAAATGAATCAAGAAATGAATCATGAAATGAATCATGAAATGAATCATGAATCATGAATTGAATCATGAATCATGAATTGAATCATGCATCATTAATTGAATCTTGAATTATAAATCGAATCATGAATCATGAATAATAAATCATGAATCATGAATTGAATCATAAATCATGAATTGAATCATGAATTGAGTCATGAATCATGATCATGAATCGAATCATGAATCATGAAATAAATCATGAATTGAATCATGAATTGAATCATGAATCATGAATCATGAACTGAATAATGAATCATGAATTGAATCATGAATCATGAATTGAATCATGAATCATGAATCATAAATCAAGAATTGATTCATGAATCATGAATTGAATCATGAATTATGAAATGAATCATGAATTGAATCATGAATTCAAACATGTATCATGAATCGAATCATGATTCATGAATTGAATCATGAATCATGATTTGAATCATGAATCATGAATCATGAATTGAATCATGAATAATGCATCATGAATTGAATCATGAATTGAACCATGAATTATAAATCATAAGTTGAATCATGAATTAAATCATGAATTGAATTAGGAATCTTGAATTGAATCATGAATCATGAATTGAATTATGAATCATGAATTGAATCATGAATCATGAATTGAATCAGGAATCATGAATCTTGTAATGAATCATGAAATGAATCATGAACTGAATCATGAATCTTAAATTGAATCATGAATCATGAAATGAATCATGAAATGAATCACGAATCATGAATTGAATCATGAATCATGAATCGAATCATGAATCATGAATCATGAATTGAATCATGAATCATGAATCACGAATCATGAATTGAATCATGAATTGAATCTTGAATCATGAATCGAATCATGAATCATGAATCATGAATTGAATCATGAATCATGAATCACGAATCATGAATTGAATCATGAATTGAATCTTGAATCATGAATCGAATCATGAATCATAAATCATGAATTGAATCATGAATTGAATCATGAATCATAAATCGAATCATGAATCATGAATCATGAATTGAATCATGAATCATGAATCATGAATCGAATCATGAATCATGAATTGAATCATGAATCATGAATCACGAATCATGAATTGAATCATGAATCATGAATTGAATCATGAATCATGAATCGAATCATGAATCATAAATCATGAATTGAATCATGAATCATGAATTGAATCATGAATTGAATCATGAATTATGAATCATAAATTGAATCATGAATTGAATCATGAATCATGAATTGAATCAGGAATCATGAATCATGAAATGAATCATGAAATGAATCATGAAATGAATCATGAAATGAATCATGAATCATGAATTGAATCATGAATCACGAATTGAATCATGCATCATTAATTAAATCTTGAATTATAAATCGAATCATGAATCATAAATCATGAATCATGAATTGAATCATAAATCATGAATTGAATCATGAATTGAATCATGAATCATGATCATGAATCGAATCATGAATCATGATCATGAATCGAATCATGAATCATGAAATAAATCATGAATTGAATCATGAATTGAATCATGAATCATGAATCATGAATTGAATCATGAATTGAATCATGAATTGAATCATGAATCATGAATCGAATTATGAATCATAAAATAAATCATGAATTGAATCAAGATTCATGAACCATGAATTGAATCATGAAATAAATCATGAATCATGAATTGAATCATAAATCATGAATCATGAATTTAATCATGAATCATAAATCGAATCATGAATCTAGAATTGAATAATGATTCATGAAACGAATCATGAATCATAAATTGAATCATGAATCATGAATTGAATCATGAATCATGAATTGAATCAGGAATCATGAATCATGAATTAAATCATGAAATGAATCATGAATCAAGAATTGAATAATGATTCATGAAACGAATCATGAATCATAAATTGAATCATGAATCATAAATCATGAATTGAATCATGAATCATGAATTGAATCATGAATCATGAATTGAATCATGAATCATGAATCATGAATTGAATCATGAATCATGAATTGAATCAGGAATCATGAATCATGAATTGAATCATGAAATGAATCATGAATCATGAATTGAATCATGAATCATAAATCGAATCATGAATCATGAATCATGAATTGAATCATGAATCATGAATTTAATCATAAATCCTGAATTGAATCATGAATTGAATCATGAATCATGAATCATGAATCGAATCAGGAATCATGAAATAAATCATGAATTGAATCATGAATTGAATCATGAATCATGAATCATGAATCGAATCAGGAATCATGAAATAAATCATGAATTGAATCATGAATTGAATCATGAATCATGAATCATGAATCGAATCATGAATCATGAAATAAATCATGAATTGAATCAAGATTCATGAACCATAAATGTAATCATGAATCAAGAATTGAATCATGAATCGAATCATGAATCATGAATTGAATAATGAATCATGAATCATGAATCGAATCATGAATTGAATCATGAATCATGAATCATGAATTGTATCATAAATCATGAATCATGAATTCAATCATAAATCATGAATCGAATCATGAATCATGAATCATGAATCATGAATTGAATCATGAATCATGAATCGAATCATGAATCATGAATCATGAATTGAATCATGAATCATGAATCATGAATTGAATCATGAATAATGAATTGAATCATGAATCATGAATCATGAATTGAATCATGAATCATGAATCGAATCATGAATTGAATCATGAATAATGAATCATGAATTGAATTATGAATCATGAATCGAATCATGAATCATGTATTGAATCATGAATCATGAATTGAATCATGAATCATGAATGATGAATTGAATCATGAATCATGAATTGAATCATGCATCATGAATTGAATCATGAGTCATGAATCATGAATTGAATCATGAATCATGATTCGAATCATGAATTGAATCATGAATGATGAATTGAATCATGAATCATGAATTGAATCATGAATCATGAATCATAAAATGAATCATGAATCATGAATTAAATCATTAATCATGAATTGAATCATGAATCATGAATCATGAATTAAATCATGAATCATGAAAAGAATCATGAAACGAATCATGAATTGAATCATGAATCATGAATCATGGATTGAATCATGTATCATGAATTGAATCATGAATTGAATCATGAATCAAGGATTGAATCATGAATCATGAATTGAATCATGAATTATGAATTATAAATCAAGAATTGAATCATGAATCATAAATTGAATCATGAATCATGAAATGAATCATGAATTGAATCATGAATTCAAACAAATCATGAATCGAATCATGAATCATGAATTGAATTATGAATTGAATCAAGAATTGAATCATGCATTGAATCATGAATCATGAATCAAGAATTGAATCATGCTTTGAATCATGAATTGAATCATGAATCATAAATTGAATTATGAATCATGATTCATGAAATGAATCATAAATCATGAATTGAATCATGAATCATGAATCATGGATTGAATCATGAATCATGAATCATGGATTGAATCATGTATCATGAATTGAATCATGAATTGAATCATGAATCATGAATCAAGGATTGAATCATGAATCATGAATTGAATCATGAATTATGAATTATAAATCAAGAATTGAATCATGAATCATAAATTGAATCATGAATCATGAAATGAATCATGAATTGAATCATGAATTCAAACGAATCATGAATCGAATCATGAATCATGAATTGAATTATGAATTGAATCAAGAATTGAATCATGCATTGAATCATGAATCATGAATCAAGAATTGAATCATGCTTTGAATCATGAATTGAATCATGAATCATGAATTGAATTATGAATCATGATTCATGAAATGAATCATAAATCATGAATTGAATCATGAATCATGAAATGAATCATGAATTGAATCATTAATCATGAATTGAACCATGAATCATGAATCATGAATCATGAATCATAAATCGAATCATGAATCATGAATCATGAATTGAATCATGAATTATGAATCATGAATCGAATCATGAATCATGAACTGAATCATGAATCATGAATCACGAATCATGAATTGAATCATGAATCATGAAATGAATCATGAATCATGAATCGAATCATGAATCATAAATCATGAATCATAAATCATGAATTGAATCATGAATCATGAATCATGAATTGACTCATGAATTGAATCATGAATTATGAATCATAAATTGAATCATGAATTGAATCATGAATTGAATCATGAATCATGAAATGAATCATGAATCATGAATTGAATCATGAATCATGAATTGAATCAGGAATCATGAATCATGAAATTAATCATGAAATGATTCATGAATCATGAATTGAATCATGAATCACAAATTCAATCATGCATCAGGAATTGAATCATGAATTATAAATCGAATCATGAATCATGAATCATGAATTAAACCATGAATCATCATTCATGTATTGAATCATAAATCATGAATCGAATCATGAATTGAATCATGAATCATGAAATGAATCATGAATCATGAATTGAACCAGGAATCATGAATTGAATCAGGAATCATGAATCATGAAATGAATCATGAAATGAATCATGAATCATGAATTGAATCATGAATCACGAATTGAATCATGAATCATGAATTGAATAATGAATCATAAATCGAACCATGAATTGAATCATGAATTGAATCATGAATCATGAAATGAATCATAAATCCTGAATTGAATCATGAATTGAATCATGAATCATGAATCGAATCATGAATCATGTAATAAATCATGAATTGAATCAAGATTCATGAACCATGAATTGAATCATGAAATAAATCATAAATCATGAATTGAATCATAAATCATGAATCATAAATTTAATCATGAATCATGAATCGAATTATGAATCAAGAATGGAATCATGAATCATGAATCGAATCATGAATCATGAATTGAATCATGAATCATGAATCATGAATCAAATCATGAATTGAATCATGAATCATGAATTGAATCATAAATCATGAATCATGAATTGAATCATAAATCATGAACCATGCATTTAATCATGAATCATATATCGAATCATGAATCATAAATCATGAATTGAATCATGAATCATGAATTGAATCATGAATCATGATTCAAATCTTGAATCATGAATCATGAATCGAATCATGAATCATGAATCATGAATTGAATCATGAATCATGAATTGAATCATGATTCATGTATTGAATCATGAATCATGAATCATGAATCGAATCATGAATTGAAACATGAATCATGAATTGAATCATAAATAATGATTCATGAATTGAATCATGAATCATAAATCATGAATTGAATTATGAATCATGAATCGAATCATGAATCATGAATCATGAAATGAATCATGAATCATGAAATGAATCATGAATTATGAATTGAATCATGAATAATGATTCATGAATTGAATCATGAATCATAAATCATGAATTGAATCATGAATCATGAATTGAATCATGAATCATGAATTGAATCATGAGTCATGAATCATGAATTGAATCATGAATCATGAATCGAATCATGAATTGAATCATGAATCATGAATTGAATCATGAATCATGAATCATAAAATGAATCATGAATCATGAATTGAATCATTAATCATGAATTGAATCATGAATCATGAATCATAAATTAAATCATAATTCATGAAATGAATCATGAAATGAATCATGAATCATGAATTGAATCATGAATCATGAATTGAATCATGAATCATGAATCATGAATCGAATCATGAATCATGAAATGAATCATGAATCATGAATTGAATCATGAATCATGAATCATAAATCAAGAATTGAATCATGAATCATGAATCATGTAATGAATCATGAATTGAATCATTAATTCAAACATAAATCATGAATCGAATCATGAATCATGAATTGAATTATGAATTGAATCAAGAATTGAATCATGCATTGAATCATGAATCATGAATTGAATCATGAATCATGAATTGAATCATGAATCATGAATAATGAATTCAATCATGAATTCAATCATGAATTATGAATCATGAAATGAATCATAAATCATGAATTGAATCATGAATCATGAATTGAATCATAAATCATGAATCATGAATTGAATCATAAATCATGAATCATGAATTTAATCATGAATCATATATCGAATCATGAATCATAAATCATGAATCGAATCATAAATTGAATCATGAATCATGAATCATGAATTGAATCATGAATCATGATTCGAATCATGAATCATGAATCGAATCATGAATCATGAATCATGAATTGAATTATGAATCATGAATTGAATCATGAATCATGAATCATGAATCGAATCATGAATTGAAACATGAATCATGAATTGAATCATGAATCATAAATCATGAATTGAATTATGAATCATGAATCGAATCATGAATCATGAATTGAATCATGAATCATGAATTGAATCATGAATCATGAATTGAATCATGAATAATGATTCATGAATTGAACCATGAATCATAAATCATGAATTGAATCATGAATCATGAATTGAATCATGAGTCATGAATCATGAATTGAATCATGAATCATGAATCGAATCATGAATTGAATCATGAATCATGAATTGAATCATGAATCATGAATCATAAAATGAATCATGAATCATGAATCGAATCATGAATTGAATCATGAATCATGAATTGAATCATGAATCATGAATCATAAAATGAATCATGAATCATGAATCGAATCATGAATCATGAATTGAATCATGAATCATGAATCATAAATTAAATCATGAATCATGAATTGAATCATGAATCATGAATTGAATCATGAATCATGAATCATAAATCAAGATTCGAATCATGAATCATGAATCATGTAATGAATCATGAATTGAATCATTAATTCAAACATGAATCATGAATCGAATCATGATTCATGAATTGAATCATGAATTGAATCAAGAATTGAATCATGCATTGAATCATGAATCATGAATCATGAATTGAATCATGAATCATGAATCATGAATTGAATCATGAATTGAATCATGAATTGAATCATGAATTATGAATCATAAATTGAATCATGAATTGAATCATGAATTAAAACATGAATCATGAAATGAATCATAAATCAAGAATTGAATCATGAATCATGAATTGAATCATGAATCATGAATCACGAATCATGAATTGAATCATGAATCATGAATTGAATCATGAATCATGAATCGAATCATGAATCATAAATCATGAATCATAAATCATGAATTGAATCATGAATCATGAATCATGAATTGACTCATGAATTGAATCATGAATCATGAAATGAATCATGAATCATGAATTGAATCATGAATCATTGATTGAATCAGGAATCATGAATCATGAAATTAATCATGAAATGAATCATGAATCATGAATTGAATCATGAATCACAAATTCAATCATGCATCAGGAATTGAATCATGAATTATAAATCGAATCATGAATCATGAATCATGAATTAAATCATGAATCATAATTCATGTATTGAATCATAAATCATGAATCGAATCATGAATTGAATCATGAATCATGAAATGAATCATGAATCATGAATTGAACCAGGAATCATGAATTGAATCAGGAATCATGAATCATGAAATGAATCATGAAATGAATCATGAATCATGAATTGAATCATGAATCACGAATTGAATCATGAATCATGAATTAAATAATGAATCATAAATCGAACCATGAATTGAATCATGAATTGAATCATGAATCATGAAATGAATCATAAATCCTGAATTGAATCATGAATTGAATCATGAATCATGAATCGAATCATGAATCATGTAATAAATCATGAATTGAATCAAGATTCATGAACCATGAATTGAATCATGAAATAAATCATAAATCATGAATTGAATCATAAATAATGAATCATAAATTTAATCATGAATCATGAATCGAATTATGAATCAAGAATGGAATCATGAATCATGAATCGAATCATGAATCATGAATTGAATCATGAATCATGAATCATGAATCAAATCATGAATTGAATCATGAATCATGAATTGAATCATAAATCATGAATCATGAATTGAATCATAAATCATGAACCATGCATTTAATCATGAATCATATATCGAATCATGAATCATAAATCAT
>JAVHZZ010000307.1:65000-90565 GCA_036250195.1 Mixophyes australis | reverse complement strand
ATATGTGTAATATAGATATATATATATATATATATGTGTGTATATATATATATATATAATATATATATATATATATATATATATATATATATATATGACTTGGATAGTTTATTTTGGGACCTAGAGAAATCTCTTATTAAAGAGACCAAAAATTTGGTGGGACATTAGGAGTATGGAAAACTATGTCAAGGTTAATCGCATACCAAGAGGCCTAAGGATTAATAAATCCCCCACTTTTGGTTTAGATAATCCTGATTTTATTTTAGCTTGGGATACCATCTTACATGAATGCTCCTGTAGTTTAATACAACTGCATTATACAGGAAAAAAAGAAAATGTTTCATAATCTGGAGAAGGATATTAATGATAAAGAGGCTATCTTAAATACACATAAAGATAACCCCCTTTTTTAGACAATGAGGAAGTGCTTAACAAAAAACTAGACAGAGTCGAGTCTGAAGTTATCAGGATTACGGAAAGGAAATTTTTTAGAGACAAACATGATTACGAAAAAAATAATATTAAAACTTGGAAAAAAGACATTTTCGGGTACATCTAAAAATTATAACAACTTTGATCAATCTGTTGCACCAGGATTATCCTGGAAAATAGTTCCTAAAAAATTGGATAAATGGTCTGGAGCTTAACAGTCTGATGTTAGCAGACCTTCACGTTGGAAACCCATTACCTCAAGGAACAGATTTGCACCATTAGATAGTATTGATAGCGACAATGAGCAATGTTTTTCCCCACACCACACATCAAGGGAAAGGTGTAAACATACCCTAAAAGAACAAACTACGCAGGCATCTCCCCTAAAACGCAGACACTCAGAACAAGAGGTAAACGAGGGGGGTGCAAGAAACCAAAAAAGGAGACATGTCTAGTTGAAAATTGTGACTTAAGAAAAGAAGGGATTTTTAATCTCTCCTCTCATGTTCTCAGTAGATCTGAAGTCTCAGTCCTTAAAAAAGGTCTGTCTTTTGCACCAGCTAAAGGTCCTGACAAGTTTCAATTGTATTTAGACATTAATAAATTTATTAGGAAGATTATCTTGAAAAGGCATTTTGCCAAGAAGGATGTTAATCTTGTCACTAATTTTGAAATGAATTCAAAATCAGGATTAAAACTTCCTTCCAAGTACCTTCCTCTTGAGTCCAAGAGCAAATATATTGAAATCTTTCAAGATTTAGTCACAAGTGATTTATGTGATCGGGCGAACAAAGTACGTGTTCCCCATAATCTTAATATCCAAGAAAATAAGGCAGTTTCAGAGTTACGTGACAATTTTGGGATCATTATAAGACAGGCCGACAAAGGAGGAGGCATTGTGTTACAAAACAGGGTTGACTACACTAATGAAGCCTTAAGGCTCCTTGGAGATATGTCCTCTTATGCCTCGTTGGATGTCGATCCTACAGCTGGTTTTGTTATGGAATTGAGAGACTTACTCACGGGTGCTCTTTATAGAAACATCATCACTAAGAAGGAGTTTCAATTTATGATGACAAATTATCCTGTGTTGCTCATTTTTTATCATTTGCCAAAAATTCATAAAAATTTGGTAAATCCACCTGGTAGGCCAATAATAGCAGGCATTGACTCATTGACCTCCAATGCCTCAAAGTATGTTGATGTCTTCCTTCGTGAGCATGTGCAATCTCTGAAATCCTATATTAAGGACACTACCCATATTTTGCAAATTCTTCAAAATCACAAATGGGCGGATGACCTATATTGGGTCACCATAGATGTTCAGGCACTTTACACTTCAATAGAACATGATAAAGGAATTATGGCTGTTAAACTTATGTTGGAGATGGATAATAGTTTATCTACTATACACCAAGATTTTATATGTACCCTTATCCGTTTTATACTTACACATAATTATTTCTCATTCTCCACCAAATTTTATTTACAAACGTGCGGCACCGCCATGGGCACAGTTTTTGCACCAAATTTTGCCAATATTTTTATGGGTATGTGGGAGGAGCAATATATATATCCATCTAAATACTTTTCTGATAATATCGTACTATATAAGAGGTATATCGATGATATTGTCTTGATATGGAAGGGTGACATTATAGGTCTTCAGGACTTCTTTTTGTATATAGGCCGTAATGATTTCAATCTGAAATTTACTATGAAATTTGATAAAACCCAAATTGAATTTCTAGATTTGATTCTTTTGGGACAAGGAGATGCTATTATAACCCATAATTACATGAAACCAGTTGACACCAACAGTTATTTGCATTTTGGTAGCTCTCATGTTAAGAAATGCAAACATAATATACCATATTCTCAATTTCATCCAATCAAACGTAACTGTAGTGAAGAAACGTTCTGTAATGCTCAACTTGACCTTTATGCAGAGAGGTTTAGACATAGGGGATATCCAGATACTCTTTTAGTGGAGGCACTAGAGAAAACAAAGAACTTGGAACGCTCTAGTCTCCTCCAATATACTACACCTGCTAATAAAGAATTTATTGCTCCTTTTGTTACCACCTACAATAGTAAGGAAGGACATATTAGAGCTGTCCTTAACAAACATTGGGGTGTTCTGATGAAGGACCCAATATTACATGAGGTACTTCCTGCTAAACCTAACATTGTTTTTAAAAAAGGTTGTAATCTGAAAGACATTCTGGCGCCGAGCAGACTCAGAGAACATCCTGTTACCGCCACCCCTTCTTCTTTTTTAAGTACCAAAGGGAGTGTGCGTTGTAACCATTGTAGTATTTGTAAATATTCGCCCCCCATTAGTAAAATCTTTTATGACTCAAGTAACAGTGTGAAGTTTCATGTTAAAGGACTTTTAAATTGCCTGTCGTCTTCGGTCATTTATCTCCTTGAATGTGATTGTGGTCTTAAGTATGTTGGTAAGACCAAGAGATTTTTGAAAATCCGCATACAAGAACATGTCAGAAACATAAAAAATAGGGTTCTTAGTCACTCTGTGTCTAGACATTTTGCAGAGAGACATCAAGCAGATCCCTTATCCATTAAGTTTATGGCTATAGAGAAGGTAGAACTAGGACCGAGAGGTGGTGACCTACAGAGGAATCTGTCCCAGAGAGAAATGTACTGGATTTTTACATTGAATACACTTACCCCTTTTGGGCTTAATGACAGCTATTTTTATGAGTCATTTTCTGGTGTATTTATTATTATTTCATTATTATTAGGATTCTATTCAAATTAATTTATTTAAATTAGTTTAAATTATGGTCAATAGATGTGTGGTGTTACTCTTATATCTATATTTAAGGTCTGTCATTTTCTTATTGATGGCATGGTTCATACCTAGTTGGGTTTTGAGGTTTCCTCATAGAAATGTTTACAATTGCACTTCATGCACTTGAAATATGTGTCGAGTTATTGTTAGCTATTATGTGTCTGCTAGCATTTTTACTACTACTAAAATAATAGGGTTCAGTACTATTATCATTAATTTTTAATGTTTGTAATGTGTTGGGACTCACACCTATGTATTTTTTGTCACATTGCTTATGAGGAGTATGTAATCTTTTTATGTTTAGATACTTATCATCTTTAGATGTATTTTTATTCCTCATTAATATCTATAAGCTTTATATATATTCTATAGTGTTTTTCTAAATTGCATATAGATTACTGCTGATTAGCCAGCATTGGTCTATGTGCTGGGCTATGTAATTTGGTATAGTTCATGTTTGTATAGTGTTCTACTTATTAGTGGATCACAATGATTCTTATTAATGACCCACATTCTTAACTAATTTATGATGGGTATTATACATGTATCATGTCTTTTAAAATGTTTATTCACTCTTGAGATAGTGTTTTGATTGCTATTTAGGAGATTAGACATTGTTGATTGTTTTTTCCAAGCTGTATTATTATCTATTTTCGGATGCTATAATGAGGACATTGGTTTACTATAATAAGTATCCTCTAGTCTCTGGTGTTCATCACTAGAGGTAACCATGTGACTGATGAGTCAATCATGTGATTGTAGTAATGCGCGCGTCATAGACGCTACTGCGCATGTCCAAAAAGGCGCTGGAGATCCTAGCGTCTTCATCACACAATTTTCACCTCCTGATGAAGTCTGAACATTTAACCAGACGAAACGCGTTGAGGAGTGTCTGAGGACCTTTTTATTACTGTTTGGACATCGTGGTACTAGCGTGGTGGGAGTGCTGTAGAGATCCATCTATGAGCTGATTGATATCCATGTATACATCTCTGAATGCATCCCAGATGAGTACCTAAAGATACCAATACATGCTTTTTACCTTGTGTTTTTATGTAAGTGTGATACTTACTGTTTATTAGTAAAATTAGATTTTTACAATATTACACTATATGAGTTTTTTTATATTGCTCCTATGATGCTGAGGTTCCAGTCCTAACGAGATTATTCATTTGGATGAGTGACGTTACTGGCAACATCTGTACAGCTTTGGAGACATCCATTCAACTGAATCTTACACCTTATAGTTCTACCATCTGGTACGCAGATATATGGTTATTGGTGATTTTATTTGTGGCATTGAACATAGTGTGCTGTTACGTGTGTGTATCTCTTATCACCTTTTCGGGGCCATCATTCATACTGGAGAGTTGTTACCATTCTTGAGTGTGTATCTGACTTATCACACCTTATTTTCTCTCACTATATTATTTATATATATTGTGGTAATACACTATGTGGCGCCGTGTTTCCTTTATTCCTATATAGATTTTCCAGACTCACCACCTGTTTTGGAACTGGCTGCCTCCTGTACATTGGACTTTGGGTGTATTTATCCCGCTTAGTGACTGTACATTGAATAGGGTTACGCGCCCCCTTTTATGTGGTATCTGTTGTCTGCATTAATATATATATATATAATCTCCCCACTTCCACCACTGGTATGAAGTGTAAACTTGTCTGTGCTGTTGCCTTTGAGAAATATGCCATCTACACCTTGCAAAGCATTTCCACACACAACCGCAATCTGCACCAGACGCATATGTAGAGTTGGGCGCAATTGCATCTGAAACGCAAACATAAGTTGCGTTCTCGAAAAAAAGGGTATTTTTATCTCGGTTACCGGGCTGGACGCAGCACGGCAACAACGCAAAGTGCGTCTTCTTTCTGATGCCAATTACGTCTGTAGTTTTTAGCTTAAATAGCATACGACTCTACATAAGTAACACTGTATATCTTTTATAGTAAAGGAGGCTGGTAGTCCAAACTTAAAAATAAACTGTAAAACGATTAAAAAAAACAAAAAACAATATTCTTATAATCTCATCAACTCCTTACAAAAGTACACATATGTAGGGTCCAACAAACTTCACACATCCTCTTGTGAAAAAACCTTAGTTTACTAATTTTTTTTTACAGGATATTTACAGTCATCATGTCGAAAGTGGTGTCTCTCCATAAGGGGGTGAAAGTATTAAGCCACGGATCCGTCAAATCGCCGATATTCAGCGATTGTGGCGGCCATATTTAAAACTGCAATTTTATTAAAGGCAAAACCCGTCGAGCTTTGCCTTAGGATGTGCTTAAACAAGGATCCTGACTATGTAGTTAGAGCTACTGGGTCTATCATTTCCAACATTTGCTAGTTTGAATATTATTATGGTGGGTTCTATTTTTAAAAACCCCAAGCTTGTCCTTCAAACAGTCCATGTCTGGTCTGAGAGCTGTTCTTTCTTGGTCCGCCACATCCTAGAAATGGCAGGCGTCAATGTAACTTGACCTCCAGGGCAATCGGTACCTCTACCAAGTGATGGTATTTCTGCTTGAGATATAGATTTAATTTCCTGGACTAGGATAGTCATCATTAGAGCAGCACGGTGGCTTAGTGGTTAGCACGTCTGCCTCACAGCACTGAGGTCATGAGTTCGATTCCCAACCATGGCCTTATCTGTGTGGAGTTTGTATGTTCTCCCCATGTTTGCGTGGATTTCCTCCGGGTGCTCCAGTTTCCTCCCACACTCCAAAAACATACTAGTAGGTTAATTAGTTGCTATTAAATTGACCATAGTCTCTCTCGGAGTGTATGTTAAGAATTTTGGACTGTAAACTCCAATGGGGCAGGGACTGATGTGAGTGAGTTCTCTGTACAGCGCTACGGATTTACTGGCGCTATATAAATAGCTGATGATGATCATAAGTTCCGTATTTGGAAGAATGTCTTCTTCAGAGGTTAGGTCTGGACTGCTCAAACACTGACAATCTGCCAGAGGAACAAATTCCTAAGAATCTTCTTTTCTTTAAGAATTGTGTTGGTTGAATTTCTACCGCTTTCTGTTGCCTGTGCTCCATTGCCCTCTGGAAGATAGTCAATATAGAGGAGAGAGGAGATATGGAAATTATAACCGCTGAGAGTCAGTTAAGATCGCTGTACTCATTCTAGTTTAACATGCATAAGAAATGGCGCTAGGACCCAAACGTATGATTGGAACTGACAATAAATGCATTTGAATATCAAAATGACGGGTAAGCGCTGGTACTCTGGTAGTGGTTGGACCACTGGTAGGTGAAAGGGTTAATTACATACATGTTTACACTTTGCCTCTTGGTTTTCCCAGGAGACAACACATCTGCATTCCATGGTATCCAGGAGCCACCATTAGAAGCCCCTCTGGTGCCGTAGTTCGATGAAGTGTGGCGGCCAGCCACCGCTGGTCTATCCACTGCCGCTATACCCCAGGAAGAGTTTGTTTTCCTTTATCTTAAACCTTTTTAAATACCTTTTAGAAATTGAATTTTAGTTATTGATTAAAACGCCGTCTGTGCAGGCGGGTGGGTAGGGGGCTCATCACACCGCGTTTCTGTTGAACTGTTGAGGTTGTGCAATACAAAGGGCAGATTTAAAATGTCTTGAAAGTGAAGGGAGAGAAGTGGTATGACTGAGGTTTTCTGGATGTATATAGTCTACAGAATCAGCATGAAGTCCATGTGGTAATGAGGGAGGGGGGGGGGGGGTGGACGTAATCATAGTGATTTGAGGGAATGAGAGAAGATTACTGTAAGATTTATAAGGTGTTATTCTGTGTCGACAGCTTAAGGATCTCACAGTTATAGACTGAGGACAGGAAGGAACATTAACGTTAGTTATAGAGAAGTGAAGGAGTGCAGAGGGGACAGTACAGATTAATGAGTGTGATAAAGGAGGGTGGGAGGGATGAATACAGCATATTAAACGGCAGCAGCAGAAGAGAGCATGGTGGGTTTAGTTTGTTAAATATTTTAGTTATATCATGTACTGTATATTACTGAGCTCAGTAATACACAACCTTTGTGCATAGGTAGTGGCTGCCAACAAAATTAGCTAAGAATGTATTTATATATCAAATGGCCAATATACAGTATATAGTATAGTAATATTCTAGGCAAAGGTCATTTTTATATGGAAATCCAAATAGCCACTCCATGCTGGAACATTGGTTTATTTGTATGTCCTTTCCATTGTAGGCCCTTAGTCAAAGATTTTCCCACTTCATATTGAGAGAATGACATTGCAGAGAGAGTATCCCATCCACACACTGGTTTACTCCTGCCGAGCTCATCACTGTAGGATAGGGCACTTCTGATCAGCCTGTGAAGTGTTTAAGAGGCATCACACTGAAAGCAGTGACTTAACCACGTAAATAAAACCTTCTGAATCTTTATGTATTTGCCCCGGGGTGATCAATAAATGGGGCTGAGCTCTGGCAACATGTATGGACACAATAACTGCTATTTACGATTCATATAAGAACTCCAGAATGACGTCCAGGGGGTAAATGTATCAATGTCCGGATTCTTCAAATCCGGGGAGATCGGCGTCTTCAGCGCTTAAATTTAAAGCGGAGCTGCCTTGTTGAAGAATCTGGACATTGATACATTTACCCCCAGGTGTCAGATTGTTCTGTTGCTGGCCCGTTTGGCTACTAGTGGGAAACTTCATAGATGCAGCTTTTCCCATTCGTTTCAATATCCTCAATATTTTAACAGGGTTAAAAGATTGTCTGTGGAAACAACTTTGAAATGAATGGGCCCATTCATACCAATGCTTGAACGTGCATAAAAGTTTAGTTCACTGGTTTTGAACTAATGTTAAGCGTCTAGTAAAAACTAGAGATGAGCGGGCTCGGATATCTGAAATCCGAGCCCACCCGAACGTTGTCGATCCGAGCCAGATCTGAGACAGATCCGGGTATTCCCGCCAATTGCAAAACTGAAACCGAGGCTTTGAGTCATAATCCCGCTGTCGGATCTCGCGATACTCGGATCCTATAAATTCCCCGCTAGTCGCCGCCATCTTCACTCGGGCATTGAGCAGGGTAGAGGGAGGTTGTGTTAGGTGGTCCTCTGTCCTGCTATATCTCGTGCTGTGCTGTGCTGTGCTGTTCAGTTCTGTGCTGTGCTGTGCTGTGCTGTGCTGTGCTGTGTCCTGTTCAGTCCAGTGGTGCTGTGTCCTGTGCTCTGTCCTTCTGAGTTCAGTGGTGCTGCTGGGTCCTGTGCTGTGTCCTGTTCAGTCCAGTGGTGCTGTGTCCTGTGATCTGTCCTTCTAAAGGCATAGTTATTTCCCCATTATTCCCAAATTATAAAAAATTTCAAAAAAAGTTATAAAAAAAAATACAAAAAAAATAATTATATAAAAAAAAAAAAAAAATATCCCAAAACAATCCTGCAGTATAAGTCCATTGGTACTGCTATATTACAAAGTTCACTGATTCAGCAGTATAAGTCCAGTGGTACTGCTATATTACAAAGTTCACTGATTCTGCAGTATAAGTCAAGTGGTACTGAACTGATATATTACAAAGTTCACTGATTCTGCAGTATAAGTCAAGTGGGACTGCTATATTACAAAGTTCACTAATTCAGCAGTATAAGTCCAGTGGTAGTGCTATATTACAAAGTTCACTGATTCTGCAGTATAAGTCCAGTGGGACTGCTATATTACAAAGTTCACTGATTCTGCAGTATAAGTCCAGTGGGACTGCTATATTACAAAGTTCACTGATTCTGCAGTATAAGTCCAGTGGTACTGCTATTACAAAGTTCACTGATTCTGCAGTATAAGTCAAGTGGTACTGATATATTACAAAGTTCACTGATTCTGCAGTATAAGTCCAGTGGGATTGCTATATTACAAAGTTCACTGATTCTGCCGTATAAGTCCAGTGGGACTGCTATATTACAAAGTTCACTGATTCTGCAGTATAAGTCCAGTGGTACTGCTATTACAAAGTTCACTGATTCTGCAGTATAAGTCCAGTGGTACTGCTATTACAAAGTTCACTGATTCTGCAGTATAAGTCCAGTGGGACTGCTATATTACAAAGTTCACTGATTCAGCAGTATAAGTCAAGTGGTACTGCTATATTACAAAGTTCACTGATTCAGCAGTATAAGTCAAGTGGTACTGCTATATTAGGGATATAGGGCTTAGGGATACGCTCTCTTGTGCTACATATAATGGAAAACAAAAATTTGGAGGATAAAGTAGGGAAAGATCAAGACCCACTTCCTCCTAATGCTGAAGCTGCTGCTACTAGTCATGACATAGACGATGAAATGCCATCAAAGTCGCCTGGCAAGCCCGATGCCCAATCTCCTAGTACAGGGCATGTAAAATCCAAAAAGCCCAAGTTCTCAAAAAGTAGCAAAAAGAGAAACTTAAAATCATCTGAGGAGAAACGTAAAGTTGGCAATATGCCATTTACAACACGTAGTGGCAAGGAACGGCTTAGGCCCGTGTTTATGACTAGTGGTCCAGCTTCACCCAAGGATCTAAGCCCTCCTCCTCCCCCCGCTACAAAAAATGTAAGAGAGTTATGCTGTCAGCAACAACAACAAAACAGCAAAGAACTCTGCCTTCTAAACAGATGACATCACAAATCCCCAAGGCGATTCCAAGGGTGTTGGTGGTTGTGAAGCCTGACCTTCCCATCACTGTACGGGAAGAGGTGACTCCATCCAGCATTTGCAGCACGCCCTCTGCATATGCTGGAAGGATCACCCACAGTCCAGTTACAGATTTGGCTAATGAAGGTATGAATGTTGTACACCGGGAGGAGGATATTGATGTAGCTGGCGCTGAGGAGGATGTTGATGATTATGATGCAGACAGGTACCAAATTGCCTTTCTCAATTTCTATTTATATTCTAGATTATATAACGGCTGAATAGTTTTCTATTTTACTCCTAGTGGAGAGGGGATCTGATGCAGACAGATACCAAACTGCCTTTGTCCATTTCTTTGTATATTTGATTTTCTAGCTCTACAGTCTATGCAGGCTGCTTTTTTTATATTCAACTACAAGTGTAGGGCGGGGGGGGCATAGATAGCCACCAAAGTAACGTGGTCCATTTAATTTCACTTTCTAGCTCCACAGTCTGTGCAGCCTGCTTTTTTTTATCTTCAAAGTATTTACAAGCCTTGCAATCTAAATTAACTAGAGGTAGTGACGTGCTAGAACTCCACCCTCTATATGCTGCAGAGGATGGAGGAGCATCAAAAGGCCATTCAAGCCTACACAGTCACCTATGACATAAGAAAAAAGGAGTGAGGATGCGCCTGAGTCAAGCGCATTGGAGAATGATTTCCGTGTTGTGCAAGGTTCTGCAGCCATTTGAACTTGCCACACGAGAAGTCAGTTCCGACACTGCCAGCTTGAGTCAGGTGATTCCCCTGATCAGGCTTTTGCAGAAGCAGCTGGAGAAAGTGAGGGAGGAGCTGGTACACCATTGCGATTCCACCAAGCATGTAGCTCTTGTGGATGAAGCCCTTCGTACGCTTTGCCAGGATCCGAGGGTGGTCAGTCTTTTAAAGTCAGAGGAATACATTCTGGCCACCGTTCTCGATCCTCGGTTTAAAGCGTATGTTGTGTCTCTGTTTCCGGCGGACACAAGTCTACATCAGTGCAAAGACCTGCTGGTCAGGAGATTGTCCTCTGAAGAGGACCGTGACATGCCACCAGCTCCACCTTCATTTTCATCACTGTTTCTGCAGTTCCAAAAAAGAGGAACTGCCATTTTTATTGCTACCTTCTTTCTTTCTGTATTTCCTGTGTCCTGTGGTCTGTTCTGCTAAGGGCATTGTTATTTCCAAGTTATCCAAAATTTAAAAAAAAAACTAAAATTTTTTCCAAAATTAATTGGAAAGAAAATATTACAAAATTTTAAAAAATCTAGCTTGTACTGCTATTTAAAAGTCTAACTACGATCATTCACTGTTGCTGTACCCAAAAATAATAGGTACTGCTATTAAAGTACAGTCCAGTGGTACTCTCCTGTGCCGCAGATAATTTGTAAAAGCTTTGCCGAGTGTGTGTAGTTATGTATCACAGGTTTTAAGAAGAGGCACAACACTGACAACCTGTTAGAGAAACTGAGGGAAATAATCTCTCTGTGGCTGACCCCACTTAGACTCTCCTGGGGATTCGAATAACTGCCATTTCTATTACTACCTTCTTCCTTTCTCTATTTAAATGAAACTAATTAACTGCCATTTCTACTACTACCTTCTTTCTTTCTCTATTTAAAACAAAACAAAAACTGTCATTTCTATTACTACGTTAATTGTTTGTGCAGTCACAAAAAAGAGGAACTGCGCCCTTAACTGCTATGTTGGTTTTAGACGTCCATCCGGTGTCCGCCATATGCTCCCTGGAATTCAGACCAGTTGAGGGTTTTTTTATTATATTGTGGCCCTGGTCTCAAATTGGGTACCGGGACCACTCCACTACGCAGTCCAGATACTTGTTTGGTGGAATTGAGACCAGTTGAGGGTTTTTTTATTATATTGTGGCCCCGGTATCAAATTGGGTACCGGGGCCACTCCACTACGCAGTCCAGATACTTGTTTGGTGGAATTCAGACCAGTTGAGGTTTTTTTTCTTATATTGTGGGGACCACTCCACTACGCAGTCCAGATACATTTTTGGTGGAATTCAGACCAGTTGAGGGTTTTTTTATTATATTGTGGGGACCACTCCACTACGCAGTCCAGATACTTTTTTGGTGGAAATGAGACCAGTTGAGGGTGATATATTGTGGCCCCGGTACCAAATTGTGTACCGGGACCACTGCACTATGCAGTCCAGAAAGCTACCTCGGTGAAACATTTTGGACTAAAAACAATATTGTGAGGTGTAAGGTGTTCAGAATAGACTGGGAATTACTGGAAATGATTGCTAATGAATGTTATTGAGGTTAATAATAGCGTAGGAGTGAAAATAAACCCCAAAAACTTGATTTTAACACTTTTTATGTTTTTTTTTAAAATAAATCCGAATCCAAAACCTTAAATCCGAACCAAAACCTTTCGTCAGGTGTTTTGCGAAACAAATCTGACCCAAAACCTCAAGCAAATCCGAATCCAAAACACAAAACACGAGACACCAAAAGTGGCCGGTGCACATCCCTAGTAAAAACCAGTAAAAATATTTTTGATCATTTCCAAGATGCATTAACTAAATTGATCTCTCATAGATTCACCTGAAAAATGGGTGAATTCAGCAATTTCCATTTAATAGATTCAACAATTAGGAAAATAACCTGCAAATCACTGAAAATTAGTGATTTATATAACTATTTCTACAAAGTGACTTTTAGTAAATATCACCCTTAATGTTTTGCCCCCTACCCCCCGCAACATTTGCTCCCCCCTCCTCTGACTGATAATAAGCATTAGTTGCGATAAACTCATGAGCCTCTGTAGCAGATGATGATGATGATGATTGATGGTGATAATACACAGAGATGTTACACTCTGGGCATTATGACATCACACATTCTAATCACGTGATGCACTGGGCTGTTGCCTTGGAATCTTCACTTCTCTACTGCGAGTTGACTAAGCCAGACCTAGAAAAGGGAACAGCACCACAAAATATTCATTATCTGCATCGAGAGATATCATCATGGAGGGGTTGGAGCCTCAAGTCACTGTGATGCCAGAGGAGGAGATGAAGACGCATCCAAAGATTATTCTGATAAAAGGAACCAGACCAGAAAACAAAATAGGTCACACCAGAAATGATCCTTCATCTGCATCCAGATATATCAATATGAAGGACTTGGTGCCTGAAGTCACTGTGATGCCAGAGAAGGAGATGAAGACGCATCCAAAGATCATTCTGATAAAAGGAACCAGACCAGAAAACAAAATAGGGTACACCAGAAATGACCCTTCATCTGCATTCAGATATATCAATATGAAGGACTTGGTGCCTGAAGTCACTGTGATGCCAGAGAAGGAGATGAAGACGCATCCAAAGATCATTCTGATAAAAGAAACCAGACCAGAAAACAAAATAGGGTACACCAGAAATGATCCTTCATCTGCATTCAGATATATCAATATGAAGGACTTGGTGCCTGAAGTCACTGTGATGCCAGAGAAGGAGATGAAGACGCATCCAAAGATCATTCTGGTGAAAGAAGCCAAACCAGAAAACAAAATAGGTCACACCAGAAATGATCCTTTATCTGCATCCAGATATAACAACATGAAGGACTTGGTGCCTCAAGTCACTGTGATGCCAGAGAAGGGGATGAAGACGCATCCAAAGAACATTCTGGTGAAAGAAACCAAACCAGAAAACAAAATGGGTCACACCAGAAATGATCCTTTATCTGCATCCAGATATAACAACATGAAGGACTTGGTGCCTCAAGTCACTGTGATGCCAGAGAAGGAGATGAAGACGCATCCAAAGATCATTCTGGTGAAAGAAGCCAGACCAGAAAACAAAATAGGGTACACCAGAAATGATCCTTCATCTGCTTCCACAGATGTCATCATCATGGAGCACTTGGTGCCTGAAATCACTGTGATGCCAGATAAGGATATGAAGACGCATACAGAGACCATTCTAATGAATGAAGTCAAACCAGAAAACAAAATAGGTCACACCAGAAATGATCCTTTATCTGCATCCAGATATAACAACATGAAGGACTTGGTGCCTCAAGTCACTGTGATGCCAAGAAAGGAGATGAAGATGCATCCAAAGAACATTCTGGTGAAAGAAACCAAACCAGAAAACAAAATAGGGTACACCAGAAATGATCCTTTATCTGCATCCAGATATAACAACATGAAGGACTTGGTGCCTCAAGTCACTGTAATGCCAGAGAAGGAGATGAAGACGCATCCAAAGATCATTCTGGTAAAAGAAGCCAGACCAGAAAACAAAATAGGGTACACCAGAAATGATCCTTCATCTGCATCCACAGATGCCATCATCATGGAGCACTTGGTGCCTGAAATCACTGTGATGCCAGATAAGGATATGAAGACGCATACAGAGACCATTCTAATGAATGAAGTCAAACCAGAAAATAAAATAGATCCCACCACCAACGATCCTTCATCTTCATCCACAGATGTCATCATCATGGAGCACTTGGTGCCTGAAATCACTGTGATGCCAGATAAGGATATGAAGACGCATCCAAATATCATTCTGGTGAAAGAAGCCAAACCAGAAAATAAAATAGATTACACCACCAACGATCCTCCATCTGCATCCACAGATGTCATCATCATGGAGCACTTGGTGCCTGAAATCACTGTGATGCCAGATAAGGATATGAAGACGCATACAGAGACCATTCTAATGAAAGAAGTCAAACCAGAAAATAAAATAGATCCCACCACCAACGATCCTATATCTGAATCCACAGATGTCATCATCATAGAGATCTCGGTGCTTCAATTCCCACTCCCAGGTGCAGTTGCTCCAGAACTCACACATTTGTCATCATCAGTCATTCGAGGCCCCCAAACCAGCAGCAAATCTAAGATAAAGAAATTCTTTGCAAGGCTATGTTGCTGTGCATGTATCTCTAGTGATGCAGTGGAGGGCCTGTAGTACAAGAACAGGACACCCGAGAGATTGTTACGTTAGTATGACATTTACTAAAAAATATATATGATTAAAAAAAATGATATTGTTGAAAATCGTATTGTATTCATTTGAACACATTACATACATTTTTCAGAAAGAGCTAACAAAATCTGAATGTATTATTTTTAATATATTTTATGTATTTTTTATAATGAGCTAACATAATACTTTACTACATTGTCAAGCGGTAAGTGATTTCATTGGGTTTGTGATTTCTACTGCATTCTGATTTCAAGGGCGTTTTGTTTAAAGTGTGGAGTTAGATCCAGTAAGGAGCTGAATCCAGGAAGAGATTTAGGGCTAGATTTACTAAGCTGCGGGTTTGAAAAAGTGGAGATGTTGCCTATAGCAACCAATCAGATTCTAGCTGTCATTTTGTAGAAGGTACTAAATAAATGAAAGCTAGAATCTGATTGGTTGCTATAGGCAACATCCCCACTTTTTCAAACCCGCAGCTTAGTAAATCTAGCCCTTAATCTTGTAAAGGGCTAGCAAAGGTTAGTGCTTTCGCGTTCACTGTAGCCAATGTTTCCCAACCCTAGTCCTCAAGTATCCCTAACAGTGCATGTTTTCCATATCTCTTTGCTGGAGCACATTTGTAATCATTACTGACCGACACATTTTGAAAGATCCACAGGTGGTATAATTATATCACTGGTCACCTGGAAAACCTGCACTGTTAGGGATCCCTGAGGACTAGGGTTGGGAAACACTGCTGTAGGCTATAGGCCTACAGGCTAGAAGTTAAGTTAGTTATAATGATATGAGTGGTAGCAGGCTTGATGATCTCACTCAATGCATATCTTGTCATATATATACACACTGGGAGCAATTCTTCCAAGGTTTATAGGTGTCACACATTACACTAGCTAACCTGCATTTTGGTCCCTGTTGTCACCTGTTTCCCTTGGTTCTTACTCCCTGAATTCACTTGCTGGTCTGAACTGAGCATGCGCACACCTGGTATTTTCAAAACTTCCTGCATGCTCTTGATTGGCTAATTGCCTGTTAGCTCTGTCTATTTAAAGCACCTGCTTCTCTAGCAAGTTGCCGGATCTTCAGCTCTTCTTACCTGTTAGGACGCTCCCTGTTCTCTCTGGCTCCCGTGTGCACATCATTATCCTGTGTTACCTGTTCCACGACCAAGACCTGTGGTAATATTGCAAGAACCTCATGCCTCATCATCGGTCCTGTCCCCAAGCTATTTGCTTTCCATGGATCTCAGTGCATCAGTTCTCTGCAGTTCCACACCTCCCAGTTAGTATCCTGTGCTAGCTGTTCCACGATCAAGATGGTGTTATTGTAGGAATTTCGTGCCTCATCAGTCATGGCAGTATAACATGTCACCGTATATATCCCCCACTGTATGCGTGTATGTATGTATATATATATATATATATATATATATATATATATATATATGTGTATATATATATATATATGTGTGTGTATATATATATATATATATATATATATATATGTGTGTACATATATGTATATATATATATATATATATATACATACACATATATATACACACATATATATATACACATATATATATATACATATATATATATATATATATACATATATATATATATATATATATATATATATATATATGCATATATATATATATATATGCATATATATATATATATATATATATATATATATATATAAATATACATACATATATATATATATATATATCACTAGAACAAAGCACAGGCAGGGGGCGCCTCATAGTGTAATACCAGGACAACAAAGGACAAAATGTGTATATATATGCGTACCGTCAGGTAAAGATGTATGATCTAGACTCGAGTGGATCCTCTTTGAGAACTGTAACACTGGATCTCAACTCGGGAACAATCCAGGAATGTGGAAAAAGGCAAACATAGCATAATATTGTAATGCAAAAGGTAATGCACCACGTGAAACACCACAGGGTATTCTAAAGGTGTGAAGTTCAAAATTCACCAGGGTATATATATAAAAGGACGTAGCCCAGAGAAAACACACACCACAATCCATACGATCCTTAATAAAGAATTTTCTACTGTTATCCGAGTTAAAAAAGTGTGTTTTAACAGGATCCATGAACTTGCAAATATTGCAGTGGTGACATCTTACTGAACCTTTAGTGTTTAATACAGGTGGTTTATGGCTTAACAACCTCGGTAATATATATGTTGGTGTGCCCTTGTAAACTGAAATATATTGGCAAAACAAAACGTATTCTTAAATTACGTATACAAGAACATATTCGTAATATTAGGAATAAAATGGAAAGCCATTCTGTATCTAGACATTTTAATTTGAAACATAATGGAGATCCGCATGGCCTTAAATTTATAGCTTTAGAGCATGTTACATTAGGTAAAAGGGGTGGTGATTTACAAAGAAAACGTTCACAACGCGAAATGTACTGGATCTTTGAATTGGATACCTTGTCCCCAACTGGTCTTAATGAAAATTACGAACTAGCCCCTTTCTTATAATCTGTAGTATCCCCCTTCCCCTGTCTCGGTACTCTGAACATCTATCCCCTTCCCGTACTTTGTAACATAAACCCTTCCCTCCTTATTGGATTTTGTACATTGGCCAGTGACATTAGAGGTTAATTCTGGTATGTAAGTTTCCTTCACATTGTATAGTATGACAAATGAGGCTGAATAGGACGAATGCACTTAAAGGGCGACAGGGTTTGTAGTAAGCTTTACAAATACCTGAAGGTGTTAACATGGGTTGGCCCGACCAATGTGTAATCCAGTGGGAGGGACCTTGATTGATATAGGAGGCTGCACTTCCTGTCTGGTTCATTCCACAGCACGAGATTGCCTGGGAAGGAAGACATCAGAGAGAGAGCGGATAAGTACCTGTTTCTTTTCCTATCTTCTGCCTTTTCCTTCTCCTTTTCTTGTCAGCTTTTTCTCCTGCCCTCTGTGTTTCAATCATTTCCTCCTGCCTTTCCTTGTTTCTCTTTCTCTCCTTCACCTGTTTTTTTTTCCCCCCTGTTTTTTCCCCCTTCTCCCCCCCCCCTTTTTCCTTTAGTTTATTTTTGTTCCTTGTCCGTTTTCTCCCCTTCATTTTAGCTTTATTCCCCACCAGCGTTTCCATCATGCCCCGTCCACGCCGCCCCACTGCCCGCCCTGTCTGTTTCAGGTCCCCCTCTCCCCGGAGCACTGAGCGCCATTTTGTAGGCCCCACCCCACCACCTTCTCTCCCGGCGGCGGCCGCGGGTCCCCCTCCTCCTCCACAGCGTGAGTCCAGTATTCTGGCTCACGCTTCCTCACCAGGGTCCTCTGGCACAACGGTGCTGGATAGCGGGCGGCGGGGTCGCTCGACCTGGCCGGCGGCAGCATCTGGGTCGCGCATGCGCAGACCCAGGCCGCCAGCCCGCTCTGCTGTGGTCTCCTCAGCCAGCGGCAGCGGTGGGGGGGGGATATGCCTGCGGGTGCCCCTGTGTCACATACAGCTGGAGTCATGCCTGCATCAGCCCAGGCTGCATATGTTTCCCCATCCAGGGGCAGTGCTGGGGAGGGTAGAGTGGGGGTAGGTAGCGGCCCGCTGGTTGAGGAAAGGGGATCCGGCTTGGGGGTGTTTATCCAGTGCCCCATCACACCACCCATCTCGGTCCGCAGGGGGGACATGCAGACCTATAATCCCCCTGCCCCTCACCAGTTGCATTTCCCGCCCAGCCCCTTTTTAACCCACAGTGGCAGGGGTTCTTCTTGGGGGGCTCATTATGGGGGGGCTCCTTTGTCTGACAGGGGCCCATTTAGACCATACACACCGGGGACGGACAGGGTCCAGAGTGTCAGGCTGGGACAAAGGCACGTGGGATCAGATAGGCCCAGTAGGGGGAACATGGAAGTTTTTGGGGACAGCCCCTTGGTGCCTGTGAGGCACTCTCTTTCCCGCCACGTTCTTCCAGCAACAGACGAGTGGACGTACAGGTCCCGGCGGGCCACATCGCCGTCTGGAGCGTATGCCAGCACCAGTCAATGTTGGCCAGGTCCCACGCGAGATAATCTAGTATACGATTACCATCATTCCAGCGGCGGTAATACGTCTCAATGGTCCCCTCCGAGGCGCACCCAGTCCAGACCAAGTGGGTTTTTGAGGAACCATACCGGGCCCCTTACGACGAGGTCCCCCCTCAGCGTTGGGTCATATCGGGGGGTTACTATAGCCCGTCACCCATTTTGCCTTCCAGATTAGATCACTCTGGCCCAGCCTTGGGATCGGCGCGGCGGCGACTGGACTACCTTCCCAGATCTCAGCTTACTGCTCCACTTTGTGTTTCAGAGCCTGCGGTCGCGAACCAGGAGATGAGGGCTGGCGGTGGAGGTCGTTCCGGGTCCGAGTCTCGAGACCAGAGGTCGGCAGGGATTCGTGTGGAACCAATCCCGGGATCAACAGATGCCCAGCCGGGGTCAGCCAGTGTTGTGGAGGCACCAGTCGCAGCCGGGAATCCTGCTCCTCATGGTGAGTCCGTTTCTGGTACCACACACGATGTACAGTTGTTAGGGTCACCGGTTCTTTCCACGAGCAGTGGTTCCTCAGATTCGGGCGATAGGCCCAGAAAACTCATCAAGCTATTGGAAACTAAATTGCTAGGTAAACGCAGCAAGCAAGCACCGCAGTCGGGGGGCGAAGACCGGATGGTGGCTTGGAGTGACTTAGGGCAGGTTGAAACCCTAGAGATAACCCACGGTATTAGGCCGAGTGTACGGGATAGGATTAGATGCGGAAAGTATGTGGACATGTTCGCCCTGACAGGGGAGGGAAAGAAGGCTCTTGCCGCGGCTTGTGAAAGGTCCGGCATGGGGGAGGATAGGTTCAGATCGTTTACTAGATGGTCAAATTCCTTCTCTATTTTTGCTATTTAATCCAATATAAATCCAATCCAATATAAAATACTTTTACTAACCTACAAGGCCATCAACAAAGCTGCACCAACATACATCTCCTCTCTTGTCTCAAAATATCTCCCAACTCGGCAACTCCGTTCTGCAAAAGATCTGCGTCTCTCATCCACCCTCATTACATCCTCCCATTCCCGGTTACAGGACTTTTTTCGTGCTGCACCCACTCTATGGAACTCTCTCCCTCGCACAATAAGACTCTCCTCTGGTCTACAAACTTTCAAGCGTTCTCTGAAAACCTACCTATTAAGACAAGCTTATAATATTCCTCAACCACCATCTTAACCTCACTACCTTTAGCCTGTTACACAATTTCACAGAAGACAACTACCCCCGGACCAACATTGTTGTGTGACAGGATCATTTAGCTTATAAGTCACCTTACCTTTGCAGTCTGGCTGGGCCAAGATGCAAAATGTATACTTAACCTCATGTGTCAATCTCCCATTGTCCCATAGATTGTAAGCTTGCGAGCAGGGCCTTCTCACCTCTTTGTCTGTTTTACCCAGTTTGTTTATTAGTTTATTACGTTTGTCCCCAATTGTAAAGCGCTACGGAATATGTTGGCGCTATATAAATAAATGATGATGATGATGATATTTACCTGGGAACTAGGCCCGGCGAGCAGGATGAGGTGTGGAGATATATGCATCTTATTAGCGGGATTGCGTTAAAAGATGGCCCCTCAATCTGGAGAGCATATGATGAGCTCTTCCGCAAGCGGATGAGCGGTCGCGAGAAGCTCCCGCTGGGGTCAAAAAACATAGACACCTGGCTGGAATTCATGAGACCGAGCAGTCAAGGGGCCGAGGGTTACACGGGCAGGAGGTTTCAAGGGCCGGGGAGGGTACAAGCAACCCTCCCCACAAAAGGTCGATGTTTTGATTTCAATGCAGGCGCCTGCCAGCGAGGCACATCATGCCGATTTAAACACAATTGCACGGCATGCGGAGGTCAGCATCCAGCCACCGAATGTGCAAAGGCCCGACGGAGTGGGGGTAGCGGAAGAGGTGCAAACCCAGCTGTGCCGAGTCAAGGGTCCATCGCCAATTAATTTGGCTGAGCTAGACAAATGGCTCGCTTGGTTCCCAGATAGAGACACCGCTGCTCTCATACATGACGGTTTTCACATAGGTTTTAAATTACCAGTGCAGGGCAGCATTTCTATGGCGATGCCGATCAATTTGAAATCGGCGCTCGCTCTCCCGGAAGTCCTAGACGCTAAAATCACAAAGGAGGTTGGTCTGGGTCGCATGGTGGGCCCTTTCCCGCTTCCTCCCATTCAAAATCTTATTCTGTCCCCGGTAGGGGTAGTACCCAAAAAGGCAGCGGGTAAATTCAGGTTGATACAGCACTTGTCGTACCCGGCTGGTCTGTCAGTGAACGACGCTATTGACGCCACCCTTAGTTCCGTAAATTATCAATCGTTTGAACTTGCACTGGCACTGGTGCAGGAATGTGGGAGGGGAGCCCTGTTAGCTAAGATCGACATTGAGTCGGCTTTTCGGTTATTGCCCCTTCACCCGGAGTAGTATCGATTCATGGGTTTTCGGCATCGTGGTGGATACTATATCGATCGCTGTCTGCCTATGGGATGTTCGATATCCTGTGCGCTATTTGAGAAGTTCAGTGGCTTCTTGCATTGGTGCATTCAGGCGGGAACGGGGTGTCGGTGGATCGCACACTATCTTGATGACTTCCTAGTAATTGGGCCTCCTGATTCCACTTGTTGTCGGGATACGCTTTTTTCCACTGATGCTCTCTTTAGGGTGCTAGGCGTTCCCATTACCGCGGATAAAACGGAGGGTCCAGCCACGTGTCTCTCGTTCCTTGGAATTGAGATCGACACAGTGGCCGGGATTTGCAGGCTCCCAACTGATAAAGTGTCCAAGATGTGCGAAGCTATTGCAGAAGCGTTGGAATCCAGCTCCAGCCCGCTCAGACAGGTTCAGTCCCTGTTAGGGAGGTTCAACTTTGCCTGCCGTGTGATTCCCATGGGTAGAGTTTTCTGTAGAAAGCTACAGAGAGCCACTGCAGGGAGGAGTAGGCCGCATGCGGCCGTGCGTCTCTCTAGGGTCATCAAGGACGATTTGCAGATTTGGCTCACCTTCCTCTGTGATTTCAATCAATAGGACACGAATATGGCCTTCACCACCCGTAACAAGCGTTAATATTGACCTGTTTACGGATGCTTCTGGAGCATGCGGCTTCGGTGCTTACCTGGACGGGCATTGGTGCGCGGAAAGCTGGCCGGAGGAGTGGCATAGGGTAGGAATTACCAAAAATTTGTTGGTCCTGGAGCTATTTCCTATTGTCGTGGCAATTGAACTGTGGGCGTCCACGTTGCAAGGGAGGCACATAGTTTTCTGGTGCGACGGTTTGGGGGTGGTCCAGTCGATCAATAAACAAAGCGCATCCTCCCATCATGCAATATCTCTGCTGCGCCACCTAGTGTTGCGCTGCCTGCAGTGCGATATTTCTTTCAGGGCTAGACATGTACCAGGGGTGCAAAATAGTTTGGCCGATGCTTTGTCCCGAGGACAATGGAGCAAGTTTCGTAGTATGGCTCCCCAGGCAGACAATGTTGGTATTCCGTGTCCCTCTTGTGTTTGGCAGATCATCAAGCCGGCATAAGGGGGCTCGTAGAACAGGCGGTAGCCCCTTCCACCCTGAGGACGTATCAGGCATCATGGAGACGGTGGTCACTATTCAGCGGGCAAAAAGATCAATCTGAGGCAGGTCAGCGAGATGCTATGTTAGCATTTATGTGGGAGAGCTATTCCAAAGGGGAATCTAGAGCCTCTATGGCGTCTACTTTGGCAGGGATATCTTTCATGGCCAGGCTGCAAGGTTACACGGATGTCACAAAGGGGTTCATGATCAGTAAGGCCCTAAAGGGGTGGGCTAGGGATAGACCCTCGCAGGCGGATGCGCGCTTGCCTATCGCCAACAATATTCTGGACCAGTTGATAGGGACCCTGGGAGGGAATGCAGTTGATGAATATGAGAAGACCTTATTTAGCACTGCGTTCTCTATGGCTTTTTTCGGTGCTTTTCGGGTATCTGAATTGGTGGCTAAATCCAGGGGGCATCAAGAGTCAGGTTTGAATGCAGAGCATGTCAGCTTATGCGGAGGGGTGGTTTCATGTAAAATAATTAGATCTAAAACTGATCAGAGTGGCAGGGGAGCATGGGTGCAATTAAATAGGCAGCCTAATGGTAACATCTGCCCGGTTAATTTAGTGTCACGGTTTATGAATATGAGACCTCAGGCTCGTTTGTTTTTATGTCACCATAACGGCATGCTCATGACGAAATATCAATTTTCGGCCATTATGCAGAAGTCCCTACAGTCATTAAATCTAGACAGTTCTATGTACGGAACGCATTCGTTCAGGATCGGGGCGGCCACATCTGCTGCTTTGGCGGGATCCTCCACTGAGACGATAAAAGCTCTGGGCCGCTGGAAATCCACGGCTTATAAATCTTATGTCAGGATTGACAATGTTGATGTTTGAATGTTTTGTTCCACTAATCAAAAGGTTGCCTTGCAGTTTTTCTTTTTCTACAATTTCACTCTCTTATTGTTACTCTAACCACCCCCACTGCCCTCCCCTACCCCACCTTCTCCCTCCATTTGGTGGGCTACCCTGGGCTTTTCCGCTCGTCGCTTTGAAGCGGGGGCGCGAAGGGATTTTCACCCGGGTTTCCCTGGGCGTAAGTCCTGATTAGTGGTGTGCTGCCGGGGTTTTTCCGGGTGTTGTTTACCTTCGTCTGGGTGGCCTGCTCCCCATTTGTGTTCCTCTTCCCTGATCCCCCTCTGTTGTACGGTTTTCCCCTATACTATCCTTCTCATGGTTTTATGCTATGCCTGGCCTGTCTTCCAAATTATGGTGGCATGTTTGTAACAATGTTTTTCTGCTTCCAGGTGATGGTGTTACAACTAAGATGGTGTGGATCATGGGTCATTCCTTTGTGTTCTGGGCCGCTGGCCACCCCAGGTCTAACGTTATGCCGAATCACGAAGGCACCGTAATAAGATGGTTGGGTAGAAGGGGATTAGGTTGGCCTGATTTGGTTCCATGGTTGGCGAGGCTAATTAAACAGCATGGCCCACCAAATATTTTAGTAGTGCATGCGGGAGGCAATGACCTGGGGAAAGGAAAGTCTCTGGAGCTCATTATTTCGATTCGGGAAGACCTTAGGCAAATTCACGAGGCATGGCCACATATCATCATTGGTTGGTCGGCATTAATCCCCCGGCTGGCTTGGAGAACAACTATCCCCTTAAAAAAGATGACAGTTATGGTCAGGAAACTGAATAGCGCCATTAGGAAAGTAGTGCGGTCCATGGGAGGTGTAGTTATCAATCACCCGGGATTAGGGGTAGAGTCACCTCAATTTTTTAGAAGTGATGGCGTACATCTAACGGAGGAAGGTATGGGGTTGTTTATAGATAGCATTTGCGGTGGAGTTTCGGCGTGTTTAGATTAGTGGTGGCGGGCTGCGGCGTCTGTGGGGCGCAGCGGGGTAGGAAGGCACTGCGTTCAGCGGCTGATTTGTGGGCGCACTGGTAGTTGTCGTAGGTCACTGCCCCCCTTTGAGGCACCAGCAACTCCCTTTTTGGCCCTTCGGTGAGGAGGGTCCCTGTTCGACTCGGTGAGGGAGGGCAGAGTGAGTTTTAAAAGGGGCAGTCACTCTGACGCCAACTCAGCGCAAAAGTTATGTTGGGATTTGTTCCCCGTGGTGGTGGATGTACGGCGGTTTGCGCCAGTCCACACGTGATAGTGTTTGTCAGCTTGAGAGTTGTTTCGCAGTGCCCTTTCTCCGCCACCATAGGTCTAGTTAAAATTAAAATCATAATAAAATTTCTGGCAATTTTTAATAACTTATACAAGTCTCCGTGTGTTTATTTGCATGCAAAGGTTTAGAATTATAAGGTTGATGTAAGGTTTACGGAACATACACGGTGAGCCCTTAATAGCTTTTGATAGTTATCTATAGTTTGTCTCACTTAATATATGAGGCGTTTATTATTATATAGTAATGAGTTTCATGGTATTTAGTGTCCAATCAGGCATTAAGTATGTTAGTGTTATATGTATTTGCACTTTATCAATATGACCTCTTTTCTAATTTATTCAATGTGTGTGTAGTTAATTCTTCTATGCACACGAGTATTTACACTTTGTATTCTGAGCACATATTTTATGTCAAATCTGCTCTTGCACATTATGAATACACGGTTTATAAGAGATGGTGTGATTTTATAAATTACCATCTAGCCGTGTATTATATACTTTTTGGATGACACTATTGTTTATATGGTTGCATATTGTAGTTATTTATATATGCTATAATCTTTTTACTACACTATGAGATATAGTATTATTAGTAAGGTTAGCGGTACGTGAGTTATTAAATCTCTGTGTCGCTTATATGTGTGATTTTATGTTTTTAATTATATAACATATGCTTTGGCGCTGTGTACAGATCGCATCTTATATAGTAGTTCAGGGATACTGCTGCGATTGCACACAGAATTTGTTGCTGTTTACAATAAAGTTATTAAAATTTTCGATCCCCGCGCCTGCGCACATTGTGGCGGACTGTGCGCATGCGCCAAAATGGCGCGCGGACTCGATAAAAAGCCGGTTAGTCCGGTGCTATACATTTCTGTGCTCCCGAGGAAGTCTTGTGATCATCAAGACGAAACGCGTCGAGCCT